>JAQLOM010000036.1:10193893-10204184 GCA_030068315.1 Chrysichthys thysi | reverse complement strand
GGACATTTCTCTTATTTAAAAACACGTCACAAAAGAAATCGGTGTGTTTTGTTGGGGGTTTGGAACGAATTATTAGTAATTCCATCCATTTTAATGGTGAAATCCGATTTGTCCTACGACACTTTTGACATGCGACCTCACTCCAGGAACGAATTAATGTCGTATGTCAGGGTACCACTGTACTTGGCATTCTTTGTTTGGAAAAAGGTCCATAGACGTGATTAATATGACCGAAAGGTGGAGACCGTTTCCTTTTAATGTTTAACCATTAGTGATTAGTTTATGGTTAGAAATAAGACAGTTTGTGGTTGTTTTGTTTAACATTGACGCTTCACGTGATCACTTTTGACTAGCACCATGAACTCTGGACAGA
This sequence comes from Chrysichthys thysi, assembly GCA_030068315.1. Classification (NCBI taxonomy): domain Eukaryota; kingdom Metazoa; phylum Chordata; class Actinopteri; order Siluriformes; family Claroteidae; genus Chrysichthys; species Chrysichthys thysi. Next base: position 10,203,811 of record JAQLOM010000036.1, on the reverse strand, counting down.
TGGGATCTATTTTTAATTTGACCGGGGGAAAATAAGCGCATATTTCTGTCCACTTGTCCATTCGTCCGAGATTTTGGTTTTCCTTGTCAATTTCTTTTCCCAAAAGCCACGACACTGCTTCTCTAGTCAGTTGAGAGAGAGTAAATAAAGTAAAAAAAGATCTTTGAAACTCTGTGAGAACTCTCTCCCTTCTGACTTTGTCTCTATCTCTATAGCAAGTCTCTGGCTTGACGAGCTGACTTCTGTTAAATAATTTGCAAAAAGTTCATGTGATTGGCCCCAACAGAGGAGTTGCTGCAGAAGCCGAACAGGAACAGGTTCCTGTTTAAACGTCTCGAGTCTCCAAACCTCAGGCTGCTTCGCTTGTTTATCAGATCTGCCACAGTGCTTCTTTCCCCCCCCCAAGTGCATAGTTTGTCAGCTGAAATAATTTTGTGTTCCCATCTTGAGTGTGCAATAATGTTTTGCGTATAGTGTGTGAAAACTATACATTTTCCTCTTCAGATGAGAAACCCCTTGTACGCCGTGTTGTTTACAACCCGCTTGTTTGCGAATTTGCAAAATGCAGAGGTCGCAGGGTTTCCATTTTTAATCTGGCCCTAGTTATGGAAACTTTCCTCTTCCCTGTAAATGAGGTTTTTTGGGCTGCAAGCAAGAAGTTAGGAGAAGATTTAAAAGGCTGAGCTTTTGTGCTTCTGTGCTGAACTTCCGTCTCTTGCCCTGTGGGAATGGGTTCGAGGGTGTGTTCTAGCTCAGATGGAGCAGAGGCTATAGGACATGACACCAGGCCTGTCATCGAAAGGAAAGTGACAGATATTGAGTATGGAAGTACAGTTGTCCCTCGCCATATCGCGATTCACCTATCGCGGCTTCACAGTATCGCAATTTTTATATGCGATATAAAAATATAAAAACGTTAATTCAAATATATTAAAAGAATATCATATTGAAATAAAATCCAGTATGTATTTAATCAGTGGATGAATCCACAATGAAAATGCAGTGTACGTCACTCCCGCTTGAGCTGGTTCGCCCACGTGAGATCGTACACGGCACACTATTGGCTGATGGATGGGAGGCCGGAACGTAACCCCTGCAATAGGTGAGGGATGACTGTACTGCACCACCGCGTGTATGGATTTTTATTTATTTATTTATTTTCAGGAATTAGCTAGATTTTTAGGCATGAATGTGACAACTGTTGCTTTGTTGAAAGCAGATTAAAAAGCCGCACAGGCAGCAGTGTTTATATTATAGAGTTGTCCGAATACTTTTTGGTTTCTCACACGGGCAAAATCAAACCGAGAACCATCAGTTAGGTATTGCGTCACATACAAGTGCCTCCAAAAGCTACAGGATACAGATTTCATTTGTAGTAAGGCATACACTCATCAGGCTTGCCCTACAAAGTCAGGCATGTTTACCAGCTCAGGAACATTCGTATTCAGCGAGAGCTCATCTCTGCCCCCCTGTCAGCACCAGAGCGAGGCCTCTTGCATCCCCTCCTCTTTCTGTTCTGCCTGTGTGATGTGCACTCCGCCAAGGCTGTCTGAGCTGATGAATAATTTAACCCCCCCTCCATTCCTCCAGACCTGTTCTGCACACGTTGGCCGCCTCTGGATTCCTGACCTCCATGTCAGTAGGTCATGGGTTCAGGACCCAGCTGAATGTTTAGCACACCTCAAGTACACCTGACCTGAGCAGGGGTGGGTGATGTAACCAAAATATCGTATCATAATATTCAAAGACCTTGTTTACAATGTTCCGTATCATGACATACAGTCCCCTCCTAATCCGAAAATACTGGATTATTTTGTTTTTGATGTACACTGAAGACAATGGGTTTTGAGCTCAAAAGATGAGTGAGATGAGGGATCAAAGGATCAGAAATTATTTCTTGATATTTACTTCAAGATGTATCAAACAACTCGGAACATGTCCCCTTTTGGTGGCAGACCACTCAAGGTTAGGAGGGCAAAAGTATCGGAATGCACCGTCTTAAAGTAGATACCTCTTAATATTTAGTTGTATATTCCTTGCTTGCAAAAACTGCATCAAGCCCGGTACCCATGGACATCACCGACCTGCTGCATTCTTCTGTGATGCTCGTCAAGGCTTGTATAACACATTCTTTCAGTTGTTTTTTTTTTTTTATTTCGGGCGTTTCTCCTTTCAGTTTCCTCTTTAGGACGTGAAATGCATGCTCAGTTAGGCTAGGGTCTGGTGATCAACTTGGCCAGTTTAAGACCTTCCTCTTTTTACCCCCAGATGAAGTCATTTGTTGTGTTAGGTCATTGTGTTGCTTCATGATGAACTACTTCCCAGATAGACTGGGTTTCCTTGGCCGACCTGTTTGATATCTAGTTGTTAATACACCAGTACAGTCGATCCTCTCATCTATGGACCCCGCATTAACGGATATCGGATGCAACGGACAAAATCTGCTGGTCTGAATACACAATCCATTAGCCAGAGTGTCCGGGATGAAAGTTTCAAAATCCCATGTGTTGCGATCTGAGTCCTGTAGTTCAGCTATTGTCCGCTAGGTGGCGGTGGTGTGTGTGCTACTAGTTGTTTACAAGCGTCGGTTGAGCTGTGGTTGTTGTGAAGCTTTACTGTTTTTTCGGTGATTATTTGGTGTTTTTCACTGTTTTTCTGCTCAGTGTCATCATTATGCCACCCAAAGATAAGTCTAGTGGTAAAAGAAAGCGTCTCATTTAGTATCGGCCAGAAATTCGAGCTCATTAAGAAGTCTGGTGTGTGTGAGGAGTATGGTGTGAACACACATAAGGGAAATGACCTTTACAATTGTATTTACATCTTTATTTACATTAGGATTTAATGTCCTTACCTACAGTATTTATGTTGGTCGTTACGCTGCTTGTCATGTGTACAGTACTTTGGGAGCACTTTTATGGACCTTAGTGGTGTTTTTCCTTGGATTTCCACTATTTTAACCACCCCCCACATATCCCTACACACCCCTTCACATCATCGGACTACTCACGTCAACAGACAACCTCTCCCCCCGATTATTCCGTTAATGCGAGGATCGACTGTATTTTTGTACAATTGAAAACTGGGTGGGTTCAAACAAAAGGGTTGAAGTTTTGTTCCAAGTTGTTTAATACATCTAGAGGTAAATGTCAGGAAATGGAAGTCGAAAATCTGACCTCAAATAAATATTTCTTAAGTGTATAGCAAAAGATGTTCTAGTACTTTTGGAGGGGCTGTTGTGGTTTAACAACCTGCGAGCGACCAGTAATCTTGCATTAAAAAAAAAAAAAATTATTTAAAGGTCCACTCTGTAGGATTCAACTAACTGAATGCCCCCTCCCTTTCCAGCATGTGTTCGAACGTATGGTTGGCTATCTGGTGCCTATGGCATGCTTCCAAAAACCTCCATCCATGTTCCCTTACATGAACCTCCATTTTTCACAAATTTGTTAGCCAGCACTAGCGAACCCTGATCCCTCTTCATTCTTTTTCTTTGTTTAACTTCACAAAATCATAAGTCAGGCTATCATAACTTGTGTGTGTGTATGTATGTGTATACATATGAATATAAGTATAGTATTCATATAAACACTTATGAGTACTATATTCCATTTCTGCTCCCAGATCCTTCTAAATCCTGCACAGCGGACGTTTAGTGTCTATAACGCTATATTATATAACGTTGAAAAGGAGGTGAATTAAATGTAGAACCTTATAAATCAGACTTTGAAAACAAAGGCGATTATACCCACAGCAGGGAATCTGAACGCATTAAGATCTCAAACCTATACGCGTCATTTCTCAAACATCCACTTAGCCGTAAACACATCAGTCAGGATATCAGTCTGTGCGTACTTGCCAGAGAGTTTCAGGGGTCGTGTTCATAAAAAGGAGAAAATATGCACAAGTGCGCACACTCGCCGAGACGAGCCAAGACAGCTAAACACATTAGGCCTGAAACCACGCAGCCTGTTATTAATATTTGATGGAGTGTTGTATTAGCTTTTCCAGGAACTTCAGGTGACTTTGTGACAGTTGGGGATGGCGACTGTAGGAAACCTGTATAATTACTATTATCTGAATTCCATTTCCGAGCTTTTTACTCCCTGTGCATTCTTCAATCAACTCCGTTTAGTACCAAGTTCTCAGTGAAGTGGCCCCATTGTGATTTTTTTCTTTTCTTTTTTTTAATATTTAAAAACCCGCTCCACTGTTCATTTTTAAACACACGCTCACATCGCTTCATCTAAGATACAAATTCGATTCTAATGGTCAGAAAGCCTGCTTTTTTTATGAGAGGTAAACAAGCTGGAGGCAAAGCAACAAAGGGATGCACTTATGACGAAGATGTGTAATGTCACTGCTGAGAGATTTGGCGGTGTCTGGGGAGCAGGAGTTACCTTCTTGCTAGTAGTTTGTGGGTTTCATTAGGGCCAGCCTAGGGTCGGTGACTTATTGGTGGACAGTTTTTCAAGGCAAATTCAAAATCAGGAACGAGCTTAACCCTTTTGGTGCTGAAAAAAAATTTACTTTGCCCCTTGTGCTGAATATTTTGTGAGTAAATTCGGGCCCTCGCTTTGGCTTTGCAAAAGAAGAAACTGCTGACGTGGTGATATCTTTACATGACGAGTGGAAGCTTGACGAGTTTTTCCCCTTGTAGACGGCCCTGCAGTGTCAGATTCATGATCGCTAGAAGCCCTTACAGTTTCGGTTTCACTCGCGCTGTCCATCTCCGCATTGTCAAAATCATCATCAGGCAGGTCAGATACATCATCCAGCACTAATTTCAGGCATTTTTACTGCATATCGTAATATAGCTTGTCAACCACGTGCTCCAGATGGTACTCTGACACACAACAGGAACAGTATATTACTAAAAACTACCTAGAGTGTCGCCGCCTAGCGAGTACAATTGAACTTAATTTTCTCGATTTTTGTTGACGTGTATGCATGGCCATATCACCAAAGCCCTACATGTCGACTTTAGTCAACTCCATCACCGAAAAGGTTAAACCCTGGGTAACTGATAAAACCAGTGGAGAAAGCCATGTTCAAGACAGCTGGAACGATCTTCATTTTAGCTTTTTTATTTATTTATTTTTTTTAAATCATATAAAAGATTAATTTCATTCGACTCTAGACTTGGAGAATGTTTTAAAAAAAAAACAAAAAACCCTCCACCAATCTCCGTGAGGTTGAATCGCACCTGACTGTGGGTGTTTATTAGATTTGAATTGACCGTGTAGCTGACCATTTCAGAGAAACAAGGTTTATTCAAGGTGCATTTATTCATTATGCTTGGTCAGTGGTTTTGACCTATTTGAAACTACAGTCATCATCGACTTTATTAGCAGCGCCTGTATACCTGCTTGTTCATGCAATTTCCGCTCAGCAAGGAATCTGAGGCTGCAGTGGGCACAGGTTTACAATAAATGAAGATGGAAAAAGACCAGGTGACAGTTTTCTTCAACCACAGTGCGATTGAGATCTCTGAAGCCTCTGATTCCCGTTCTCAACTGACAGGAGTCAAACCCGATGTGCTCTTCAGCTCTTGTAGCTCATCTACCACAGGTTATGACACGTTGTGCATCCTGAGATGCTTTTCTGCTCAATAGAGCAGGTAGAGAGTGAAAATTTGAGTTTCTGTAGCCCTCATGTGATCTCAGACCACTCTGGCCGTTTTTCTCTGAGCTCTCTCATCATCAGGGGGTTTCAAGTTATAGAGCTGCTGTTCACTGGATGGTTTTTGTTTTTCGCACCATTCTGTAGAGACTGGTGTATGAAAAGCCCAGAAGATCAGCAGTACCTAAACTGTACATTAACTGTATTTGTGTGATGCTGCCACATGATTGGATGATTAATAATTGGATGAATGATCAGAAAAAGTGACGACATTTTTATTAATATTGACGTTTTTTTAAGTGTTCGTTCAGTCGAATTCCCCTGCAATTCACCCATTGTGACTGCGGCAAGCCCCAGATCCACCATGACTCCCATCATGATAAAGGGGTCACTACAAATGAATGAGTGAATATTTGTTTTTCTGGATGTTCATCTGTGTTTACGGTGTATTAGCGTCACCGCAAGTACCACAGGGGCAAAAAAACCCCCATGCAAACCTATCTTATAAGCACATTTACAGTTTTCTGGTTGTCATATCTTGTGCAGCGGAAAAGTGGTTTGGTTTTTTCTCTTCCACTCCCAGAGTATGTTTTCGATGGTAAGATGACAGATGTGCAGCGTTGAGTCCTGTGCACACTGTACACCATGACGAATCCTGCCAGTCGTCTGGAATCTCGTCACTGAGACGTCGAGTCTTTCCACAAAGACCTGGCTGCCTTTTGTTTAGCAGATCAGGTAACATTCAAAATTCATACAGCAGACACAAACCGTGTCTGTGCGTACATCCCAGGTTGAGTTGTCCACTGAGAACAGATGAAAGCATCAGGGCATGTGACTGATCCATTTGTGCTAATCAGGGGAATTCTTACCTCCCTCCCTTTCTTTGTGCATCTCTCTCTCTCTCTCTTGCTCACTTCAGCGTCTCTTCCTGACCCATTTTCTCTGTGTCCCCACCCAAGTCCCATTTGAAGACAGGCCTAATGAGATCTGGCCAGGGGAAATGCATGTGTCTGTCTTTTCCACAAATGCTTCCCATTTTCTTCAGCACACCAATCCACCACATTTCTTTTTTGCTCACACATAGTTGTCCTGCCATTTCCAAGAAGGTGAAGCGGTGAGAGAACGGCTCATTTATGGCATGTTGGCAGGCTTGAAGGCTGCTATTCTGGGCCTTTGAGGCGCCTATTGTTCCACCTCTCCGGAGGAGGTAAGAGCTGCTCTTTCAGAGGCACGGCCGTGCCGAGAACGCGGGCCACCAGCGCTCTGTCAGGAGAAAGGCGTCCTTTGTTGGCTCGGGACAGAGACCGTGCCAGACACACATCTCGACACTGTTCAAAGAACACCTCCCTGTTCACACTCGCTGACTTCTGCTGGCGTGACAGCAGAAAAACTCGCAGCACACGCCCAAAGCAGGGCGGCGCTGCACAAGCTCAAAGATTGCTGTATTCTTTTGGGCAGCAGTGCAGTTTTACAGAATTTATAATAATCTACAGGTGCCGAAAGGAGTGTAGCTGTAAATCAGAATTTCACCAGTCAGTATTCAACCCAAGTGTATGCAATTTATAGCACAAAGTTTGTTATGGAGCCCCCCAAGAGATTTAGCCCGCCAGTTTGGTGGGTTCCGTGATGCGATCAGGGTTGGAACCGTATACCACGACACTTGTTGTCCCCAAACACATATTTACTTCAAACTATAGTCTTGCATGGTAAAAGCGAAATAAAATGGCGCATTTCTTATTCAGTATCCGGGCATATTTTAACTTAAGCCTGTAGAACCAAGTGCTGTAAGTACATGCACCTGATTCAGGGCTCACTGAGTCCGATCAGGCCACTGGGCCGTTAAGGTAAACATCGACATGATTACATAAGGCTCGTTGAGGTAACGCTATTTTTCAGGAAGTGGTCTGTGTGGGCGTTACTGTTTGGATAGAACTCGGGAAGGGCAACATCTGAAGACTATTTACAGAAGTGCATAACATGGTTCCAAGCAACATATTAAGCAACAGGATCACACATCCTCATCAACTTAGAATGACTAGGTACCTAGCTCAATAAATTCTTTCATTTCGGTCACGTTTTGTGAAATTCCAGACATTACTGTCCAGTGCAGTCGGTGACTTGTAGCTGGTGCCGTGCTAGCCATCTAGTACTGCAAGTTTTGACGCTTACTGTGCTCAGCTGCATGATGTACTGTATTCTTGTTTGTTGTTTTATTTTAGTGGTGTTAACGTTTGTCACTGCAAACATTTTAATGTTGGTTCTGCAAAACCTTTCAATTAGTATTGGGTTGGTGCCAGACAGATGTTTTCCTTTCAACTCCTCAGTGCACATGACAAAATTTGGCTTTGCTTGTTGTAGATTTCAGCCAGACTTCCGATCACATATTAGGCTATATCTGATCGAGGCTTTTCCCCTGCTGATTTCCTTTTGCCAATTACCACCCATTAGCTAGCTCTTCCCTATCGTGCAATATCACCCACCCAGTGATGGTGAGAGCTAGAACATGCTCCCGCCGAGCCCCGTTCCACATTCATGAGCTCAAAAGTGCCTGTGATTGGTTAGCGAGGCTCTTATTGTCATCCTGCTCACCCAGAGAACACCAGTTTTGCTGGCTTGGGACCACACATGGTTGTGGCATTGTCGAGATCTGAAGTTACAGTCTTAAGACAACAAGGCATATGCTGTCGTGTTGTGCTACTTGGGAGCCCCCATGCTTAGTTTGAGGCCCGAGTATGATGCAGTACAGGAGCTTTTGTCTCGATAAGCACCGGCTAAAGCAGGAGGCCATGTTTCAGTCTGCTGTAGAAGGCTGCAGATGTTAAGTGGGTGAGAGAGAGCGAGCAGGAACACCATTAGCATTTACAGGGTGTTGTTTGGCACTCGAGCCACCCCTCTGTGTCGAATCAGGCATTGTTGATTAATTTCAGCCTATTAGCACCCCCCCTTCACATCCTCCTGCCTCTCTTCACCCCTCCCAGGTTAATTCCCCACACCAGCAAGCAGTGAAGGGGGCGAATGGGTGTGAGCGATCGTCACAGGGGTTTGCTGGCGAGCACGTCGTTGTCAGGAGTGTATTAATGAGCGTGAGGCTCAGCTCCCGCGGCCAGGGCCACGGCGGCAATGCCGGCTCTGCTGAGGCCTGGCCTAGTTTCTGCCCTCGCCGGGGAGCATGAGGATCCAACGACTGATGCTGATCACCTGACAGCGGCCCCACTGCTGCGTATGTTCATGTGTTTGTGTGTGTGCGTGAAGGCGGGAGACGGATGGCAAGCGCGAGCACAGCTAAATGGCTCTCTCGGTTCGTTTTTCCGTCTCTGAATAATTTGCCAAGTGTCAGAGGAAGGTGTCATGGATAGTGTTGAATCTCATCAGCGCTTTTCCATGTAGTAGTTCCCCAGTGATCATCGATTGGCCAAAACGAACAGATGTGATATTGGGCTTGGACAGTTTGCACTCTGTTTTATTATAATAATAATGGCACTGGGGTAGGAAACTTTTTGTTAAAATGTTTTCCACTATTTGAAAGTGACGGATGCACTTTACTTTTAATAGAAACTCCAAAATTACATTCAAATAAAGTCTTGCAAGTCCATTGGTAAGGCATCAGTGTTGGAGGTCTGGGACATTCCATTTCATCCCAGAGGTGTTCAGGAGGGTCTAGGTCAAGGCTCTGTGTACTCCACTTGAGTTTTTCGGCTTCAATCTTGGCAAACCATTGACCTCACTTTGTGCACAGGGGCATTATCGTGCTGGAACAGGATTGGGCCTCTTAGTTCCAAGGAAGGGGAAATTGTCATGCTACAGCATATAGAGACGTCCTGGACAATTATGTACTTCCAACTTCGGTGCGGCAGTTTGGAGAAGGTCCATAGGTAGGTGTGATGGTCAGGTGTCCACAAACCTTTGACTCTCAAGACATCATTAACATATGTGGTCGTGATCAGATGCAAAATCTTGTCAGATTTTATGGTCGGGATCCGATTTGTTCGTGTTCGGAGGCATTCATGACAGAGGTTCACAGCCGACACCTGGAAGTACACGGCCGACACCCAGAAGTGCGCACGTACGATGCAGGGGTCACTGGCCTCGCGCGATGCCCCACTCTCGTTTACCTTGTGTATCGGTGTACTGTACAGCAGTGGTTCTCAACCTAGAGATCGCAGGGGGTGCGCACAGTTTTGTCTGCATAGAGGTTGTGACGTTAACAAAATTATATTTGTGGACATTAAAATTATGGAATCCTAACAACACACCTAGTAGGATAATCAAAATTCAGTGTAATCCAAATTAAAACATATT
>JAQLOM010000036.1:10004882-10015309 GCA_030068315.1 Chrysichthys thysi | reverse complement strand
TATGTGTTAAAGGAATTTCCGGAGATTTGAATGAATTTTCATGAGATTTATGCACCATAAAGGAGTGCATAGCAAATGAATCAATGACTGACTGAAATAGCTAAACTTGCCTTCAGGTCCCCAGAGATATTGGCTCCTGCAAGAATGCCTGTAGCTGAGGGAAAGAAAATGGAGAACATGCCAAAGAAGCTGCCTCCTGGTCCCCGCCAGCTGGGCACAAAGTTTTCAGCAAAAATATCCGCTAGTAGGCACAAAGAAAAGCACATTGTGAGAAACAGGAGCTTACATATGTAGTCTGTTGACAGGAAGCATATGATTGACATTCTGACCTTGGTAGCTGAAGAAGCCTTTAGCTTGTTTCTGAGGGGTGGCGGGGATGATGGTACCAACAATGTAGTTTGCGAAGGATACCATGATAACGAAGAAGAACAAAACCTGGGCCTGATGGATTGATTAACAACATGGTTTACTCGGGTTCATTCAGAACTGGGTAAATATACTACAACCACAATGTTCTGATTCTGACACAGACCTTGGACTCCCACTCCATACCAGCTAAAGAAATTGCCAGCAGACAGGTGACGGTGATTACACCAATGATGCGGATGTCATTGAGGGGGTCTACCATGCTTGTACCACTCTCCTAACGTTGGATAAAAGAAAAACAGTTTTACACAAATATTGCTGTAATAGAAATAAGAATCTCAGAGTGAAAGTGGCTGGATGTTTCAAACCCACCTGCATTAGTGCTTGTACAGTCTCGGCAAAGCCCACAGTGTGCATAGCTACAGCCACTGCATTAGCGAACGCAAAGATCAGTCCAATGGATCCTCCCAGCTCTGGACCCAAACTGCGTGAGATCAGGAAATAAGTGCCACCTGTGAAAGAATTAACGTGAGAATTATGAACATACCTGGAGCGGTTTGCAACGTTTTGTTGTGTAATGGAGATGTGCTGAGTAAAATGAGGAAAAGCCTTGCCTCCTTTGACTTTGCCATTGGTAGCAATGGCAGAGGTAGAAAGGCCAGTGATCCCAGTGATGCAGGAGGAAAGCAGGATAATAACCCACGTCAAACCTTAGAAACAAGAAAAACTCCATTTATATTAAAACAGATTGCCAACAAAAGTGTTCCTTATGGAACAGACCAGAATACCTTTTGAAATACAGTATAAAGATTTTCCAATAAAGTTTTACAGTAAATCTGGGGCTGCATTAATGAAACGTTTATAGGACGCACAAATCAAGATTTATAAAGTCTGAGAGTGTCATGAGAATAAACAGTGTTGTCAAAAATATGTGGACATCATCCACAAACTTTTGCCACACACTTGGAAGCACACAACTGTCACGATTATTTGAAGTGTCAAATCCGAGCCCTGACCTCAACCCCACTGAACACATTTAAGGTAAAGCGATGAACATTGTGAACACTGAGTGTGCGCCATGTCTCTTCACTTGTCATCAATGCCCGATCTTGCTAATTCTTTTGAGACTGAATGGGCAAATGCTCCACAGCGACGCTCCAAAATCTAGTGAAAATCCTTCCCTAAAGATAGGACCAACTCAACATAAAAGCCCATTGTTTTGGAATGGACACATAATGGTGTGATGGTCAAGTGTCCACATACTTACAGTAGATACCATATAGTGTATAGACATATGCAAACTACAAAGTATGTGTGGAAACCTTTATTTGCTTGATAAAGTGACAGTAATGCATGCTTGAATTGTTCTTCAAGCACTATTAGCGAGGTCAGATTTATAAGCATCATTTACATCTTTTTTTTTTTTTTTTTAAATAAATTATTCATAGTGCTTACACATACAAATCACATCATGATAAAAGAAGTGCCCGAACTTTAATATGATACAACCATAAAAACCATTGCACCATTTTGCCTTGAGTCAGGGCTGTGGGAATAGTGTCAGGGTGATGTACCAATTCCAGCTTGAGATGTGATCCAGGGAAGTCTCAGGTACAGAATCACCCCCCAGATGTTGAGCATACAACGAACCTGAGGAAGAAAATAGCAAATGTTTCGAATTATAAGACTGTTATGAGTCAGGTAGAGTTCCTGTACAAGTGAACCTTGAGTCCGTGAAGGCTATTTTCACGGTTTATCTATATGTACAATAATTGGGTTGATGGAAATGTGTCCAAAATCCCAAGGATAAAAGAATTTACAATTGCAGTCTAATCAGCTGATGCAGCAACTTGTTCCATCTCCAGTGCTCCGCACAAGGATTTCACATATAACGTAGTACTCACTGGTAAGATTTTTGCATGATTCTCATCAGGAATATTGTACACAATGTAGGTGAGCTTTATCTGCCCCTTACCATGACTCCCTGTACCCATCCAAAGCGAGTGGGTTCTGGAGGAGGTTCTGCTGGCTCTTCATCAGGGCTCTCTTTGTTACCACTGGTCTCCTCATACAGAGGAGGTGGGGAACTATCATCCTACAAGATTAAAGTATTTTATACTTTATATATTGACCTTATATAAATGCTATTACTATTTAATACTATTTCTCATATTAAAGCTTACATAAACCCAAACAACAAATGAACAAATCCCTGCTTCATAAGGTAAAGCAAGCACTGGACCTATATTGTTCATTATTATTCACGCTACGGATCCAATGAAATCGAATCCAGTACCACCTACCTCATGGTTGGAGTGTAGCTGAAAGAGCGAGGGTCTTAATTTTTTTGTTCTCCCAAAAACCTCTGTGTTGGCATAAAAGTCATAACTAGGTGGAGAATCTAGCGTGTCATATCCAGACAGCACAACAGAGCCACGTGAGGTCACACCATTCAGGTCATAAGCACCGCTGTCCTCTATAGGGTACCGACGGTTGTCTCCACCATTGAGGGTTGGAGAGACAGAGTATTGGCCTCTGAATGAAGTGAGGTTGATCACCTCATTATTATGTAGTGCGCCCTCCATGAGCGAGTGGAAGCCAGAGTGAGCGGGGGATTGGCGGACGAGGGGTTATATTGGACCCAAACCGGAAATGTTCTCGGTATTGCTCATGGACAATACAAACATATGGCTATTTGGCTTTTTTTTTTTTTTGGGAACGGTCAGTAATTCTTAAAGAGCTGCCCCAGGGTCTTTGGTTGCACTTGAGCTTGTTAACATGATGACAACACAATGATTGAGATCTAAAGCAGGATAACCTTCCCAGAGGCTCTGAAGGACACTTTTGCTTCCTCAAATTGTGGCCAAACCTGCCATCATTTCGAGTGCTGCTGGAACTATGGTTATTTCCAAAACCAGTCTTAAAAATGAGGAACAAATGCAAACCAAAAGATGACTGGAGAACAAGAGGTATAAATGAGCTATAATGAAATGAAAGTCTATAAAAGCAAACTCGTTCTACTTATGTCCTAAACTGAAATTCCAAACCATCTCAAAACACTGAACAGATTGGTCACATTTCACTTCCTTTGTGGTGACCTTCACTTCAGCTAGACATGTAATGCCATGTAAAACTCGACACGACAAATCGTTAGAGATTCAGCTGAATGACTTTCGCCTAAGGCACTGAACAATCATTCTTTCAGTTCCTCATTAACTTACATACCGAAGTCCACAAGTACATGTGACCCAAGGTAGAGCTCTAGGTTAAGTAATTATTTCTACAGAAATTGCTCTGGAAGACTCACTGCTGGGTTCTTCACTGTGCAATTAGAGCAGATCTCACAAATCGGTCCACAGGTGCTCCCCTGTTGGCTGTCTTCCTTTCAGCTTTTTGATTAATTTTCTATAATTAGCCATACAAATGAATTAACATGGGAAGGTTCTGCTAAGTGGTCACTTTACAGCCCCATAGAAATGATGCAGTTGTTACAACACATGTAATGGCAGCCCTGTTTCCAAGTAAAACCAATAATTCGGTTTGTTTTTCCAAAGAAAGAGGTTTAAAAAAATAATAAATCAACACAGAGAAAACCAAATATAGGTCCAGACGCAGGTTTTCAAGCAATTTGACAGTTTTATTTCAACTATTATAAAAACAGATCTTCAGTCTATATAAAAATGGCAGCAGTGAGAGGTTACGTTCTTCCTCATGATGTCGGTAGCAGTGTGGGGCCACCCTGGTGTTGTGAAATAGCCGGGTTATCGCGGACGTGTGGCATCGGCCTGATTCACAACACCAGCTGCAGCACACACACCTCGTCCTCCCATCTGCTCCTTGCTCGAGTCTTCGGGATTTCAGATGTTCACGCTGACAATCTCAACAGATCATGACACACTCACTTTGTCATGCAGACGGTTTGTTGAAAAGAGATTTTTAATGGCCATATAATAGCCATGTCCATGTGGTTTATAATGGTTGGCTATAGTAGTAAATACTGCTCTGCAATAACCAAATGATGAACAGTGAAGTAACTTCAGCAGCTCCAGATGCTAACATTAAAACCCAAGAACAAACCAGCATTTACTTCATAACTCTCCATCTGTTGATAGAATGACATATTCTAAACCTACTTCCTCCTTAGACAACTCACTGTACAAAGTTAAAGCAACAGTCAAGCCAGTTTTTTGTCCAAATGCTGTGTGGTGAACCATCATACCTGGGAAACTGGCACTAGCCGTCTCAATAAAAGTCAGTCTCAGTAGAAAGTACTAATATTCTGTAGAAATGTATGAGCAAATGGTTACGATTATCTGGACAGTTATTTATCAGATCAGACTGTGCATAGATGAATAAATGACTTCAATCCAAAATGATAACAGGGATCAAATGGATCTCACATGAAAAAAAAACAAACATAAAAGGTTTATAAAAAAAAAAAAAAAAAAAAGCTGAACTTAAATGAAATGAGGTGGTGAGGGAAAAAAAGCAAAACTGAAACACAAAGTGAACTGAAATTCGTTTTTTTTTTTATTTCAAAATTATGGAAAAAACGAATACAAATACAAAATCACACAATGCGGTATGGATGCATGAAGAAACAGAACTGATGGGGTAGGGGAACTGGGGGTGTATGAGAGAAAGAGAAACTGTGTGTGGGGAGGGGACGGGGACGAGGACACACACTCTCTTTTTGTCTCAGTTCATCAAGACTTCCATCTGTACCAGCCTGGCATTGGTGTCTCCAGCCATGCGGTATGGGATCATCCCAGCAAAAGTGATCAGCGCTCGGGCCTGACTGCGTAGCATCTGTGCATGAAAACGTATGAGACATGCTGCGTTATAAAAGAGCATTAAAGTAACATTTCACTAGCAGTTTACAGATAAATTATATCTATAGTGTTCTCCGAGGTTGAATTCGGGGAAACAGCCAAAAATTGACCAAAAATAAGTACCGGTAAGTAAAATCAAATCAAATCAAATCAAATCACACACAACCAGCCTGCATGAAGATGTTTAAAAGCCTACAAGCCTGATTTTGTATTGTTACACATGATCGTGATGCATACACGAGCCTGATCGATTCCATTTGTAATCTGTGATACGTGCTTACACACACACTGTATGATCACAGGGGACAAAGTTTTAAAAATGAGACAGATCTGACTGATGTGGATGATGTTGATAACCCTTTAACTCATTTCCTATTGTGAAACGTTCGGCAATAATGTTCTTCAGTAAGCAGATAAGGTTGAGTCCAGTGAGGGATAGTTATGTAGAAAGTGAAGGCTGTTACACGCCTCTTTTTAGGACAATTTTAACATTAGTAAGTCAGAATACATTTTCAAAAATATTTCAAAAGACTTGACATATTGCGTTTATGTAACCAAGGTTTAAGTTAAAGAAGAGTGTAACGACTATAATTCTGTTTCGTTGCTCAGTTCTGGATTTTTTCCCCACCGAGTCTCGGTCCTCCAATGCACGCTGCTGTCTGCCCGGCGTTCCCGCGGACACCCCCTTCAGGCGCTTGTACTGTGTGAAGAGAATGTTCATAGTGGCAAGAAGCACCTCGGATAAATTGTGTCTGACCTGCAAAGAGTGAAAATGTGCATTATGAGCATCGAGACCAGTCATATATTATTAAAACAACACCTGAATTTCACCATTAATAAAGTGTGCTGATAATATGCTCTCTTACCTCATCGCTGAAGTTCCTGAACGCTGCTACCCGCTCCTCTACTTGGTCTTGGTTCAAAGGAACCAGCTTTAGCCTCTCCATCACCTGACACACACACACACAGATACACATGCACAAGAACGCACACGGAGAATGCTGTAAAAGCGCAATAAGTGGCACAATGAGCATTTTTGAAAGCCAAGCTTAACTCACGTCGTATGCACGGTCGATGTGGCTGGCATGGTATTCATCAAAGAAGGTCATGAGATCCAGGAGCAAGTAAAAGGTACTATCCATGGACTTCTCTCCAGCTATACCATGAGTGCGGTACCTACGGACACAACAACACTGCGATAGCATCCCCTACACAAACCTCCCTACAGAATAAACAACATATCCAATGAACGAGTCCAGCGCGAAGCAGGCGTAAAGGAAAACTCCACCATGAACAACATTAATCTACAGATTGAGCTTCAGTAGTGGTCAACATTTCATTAGAATGTTTTTTCGAGTTAACAGCAAAAACCCGATTCTGAGATCATGGCGTGGTTTTTCCTCCTATTAAACACCATTCTGCCGTCAGCATGAGGAATCTGGGTCCAAATCTCCGTCAACTGTGGCCTAACTCTGTGGAGTTTGCACGTTCTCCCCGTGCCTGTGTGAGCTTACTCCAGGTGTCTACGGGACAGATTGGGACCTGTCCAGGATGTACCGCACCTCTCGTATGAAGTCACCTGGGATTGGTCCAGCTTCTCAGATATGCTACATAAATAATGGATGGATGGATGGCTGGCTGGCTCAAATCCATTGTAACTGAACTAGCAATGTCCCCCTGTGCCATTAGCATGTCAAAACATCACAAATATTTCAATATTAACATATTTAATGTGCTTCAGGGTAGAGTTTTCCTTTACATGTGTGATAAATCAAAATTTTAACGATTCACTGAGAGAACAACCATACCGTTCAGCGATTCCCAGAGCCATGTTCTTGAGTCTCTCTTTGTTTGACTGTGGTGCGCTGACCTGGGCAATCACTGGACTCAGCAACTTGTTCATCAGTTCCAGCACTTTATCAGGGTTCTATCAGTAGAGAACAAACCAAAACAAACAAACAAAAAAAAGATATAGAAATGCAACTTGTTCTTACACACACACTGATACAAGTACCATTCCTGTGTCATGCTTTCACTAACCTTGCCTAACTCATAGAGTTTGACCGCTTCCTCAAACAGGCCCTTGTTCTCAGCCTCTGAGGCCACTTTGGTGATGATGGCTCGCGTGTCTCCGGCAAACTTGTCAATCACGCCAGGCTGAAAGGATTCACACAATCCCTTTTTTTAGAGACGGGCAACATTTCGGGATGCACGCTTGTATTTTTAAAATGTTGTCCACCAAAAGAACAAAGGAAACATTGTGCTTCATGAGTGCTGAAACAATAGAACATTTTTACATCCCGTGTAGAGCTGAATGGCCCCAATAATGAATGAGCGCAAGTACAATAAGCTGAAATAAAGCTCCGGGAGAAGCTTTGAATAGAGGCATGATTGCTGAAAGTGTTCTTCTAGCCACCCCGCAAGTTATATAACGCTACAAGGCAGAGCACAGAACCTAGAGGCATACCTTTCTGCTTCCGTCTTTTTCTAGCCTTCCGAGAAGCATGTCGAACTATAAAAGGAAAAAAGGCAGGTTAAGGATTCAGAGAAGTGCTGCAATAAAGAACAAATTGTCTGATTTCTGAAGCACAGCCCTACCCTACCTCACGGCTCTCAATGACCAGCTCACTGACGCAGCGCATGAACATGTTCTCTCCTTGGTTGTCTTTCTCATTCCTGCCAAATAAACATATTTTTGCTTATAACAAGTAAAAACCTAACGATAAAATGGCTCCCAGGTGGTCTCCAGAAACACCGGGCCAGTTTGCAACCATCTGGGTATGTGAAAATGGCTTAATTATTCACAGAATAATCGTGAGTCAAAGCGCGTTCCGAGCGCGCCCATAAAGTCCCTCATGAATAATTCATCCCTTCTTAGAGAAGGCGAAACGACTTCTAGTTAATCCGATCGCTTTTCACGAGAACGCGCTCAAATCAAACGTTTCTCTAAGGTCAGGTTCACGGGGGCTCGGTTAGGTTTGGAGGGATGGACGTACCGCAGGAAGTAGAAGTACTGCAGAGCCTCTCGTGGGTCTGTGGCCTCAAATTTACGTGTGTAGAGCATGAGGAGGCGGATGAAGTTCAGACGCCGGATCATTGGGGGATCTCCTGGTTCCTGACTCACTGAGAGAACAATCAGGATCATCAACGAACAAAATCAATGAAACAGCAAATAGAGAGTTAATAATACAAGACGCACGTTTTATTTCATCGCTCTTGTAATGAAAACTTAAGACGAATCATGCAAAAATAAGCAACGTTTCTGACCAAAAGTCATCGTCTCTTCTCCATTCATGCCCTCACTTAAGGACATAAATCTATATTTATTTAGGTCTAATAAGAATAAATTATTATTAAATTGTTAATTCATCATCATCATCATCATCATCATATATATATTTATACAAAATGTCCAGTGCACACAATACACCACATATACTGAGCCATCATATCGGCACTAATCTTTCACCAGCGTACATAGCTGTGCGCTCTGTCCCGATGATTTGAGGAGCAGTTTAAGTTCGTAGAGGGCAAGGGCCACGTGCACGGCGTGACTGCGCAGACGCTCCACGCGGAAGAGGAATGCCACCGCTGCCTCGAACTGCGCAGTCAGAAAAAGCACCTGGAAGTAAAGGAATGGCTGCTGACTGGCTGAGAAATGGGACTCGCCTGTGGAGAACAAGTACAACAGCAAATTAGTCCTGCAGTAGGTGGAGAACATTTTGGGAACAGCATTGATACACAACCTACGACGACGTCGCACAAATTTACACATCAGTAACATCGAATTAATTCAGTGCAGCAAGAGCATATTCTCTAAAACAACACACGTCGTTATACGACACCGCCCATGGAGCGTGAGATTTTTAAAGATTAGCAAATATTCATGAAAAATACAAGCTATCCAGACACAAGTTCTAAGCTATTGAAGCTGTGCTTCACTGAAGAATATATCGTTCAAACGCTCCAGTGCATGTACCGCATGTGCAAATCCAACAAGATGTGCATGTGCAACCTAAAGAAATCGAAATGCTCCTTAAAGCAACTAATGAGTTCCACAAAAATCCTCCATGGCTGTAAAGCACTTAAAGAGGCTGCTTTCTTTCCATTCGCATGAGCCGAAATAATCCGCTCTCATTTAGGCTGCGATTCGAGCCGGCGTTTATAAAAAGAGCTGTGAAAAGAGCTGCAGCTGGAAGTGGAGCGGTCCTTATCGGCACAAGTGTTTAATGCGGCCTAGTGGTGGGGCATCGTGAGAGATAAGCTTGACTCATCAGGCAGGTGGGGGGTGGGGGGGATATAGCACAGTGCCTTTTAAAATGCAGCGAGAGGAAGTTTTAAGTCAAAGAGAGAGAGAGAGAAAGCGCTTATCTAGGACAGGCTAACTGCTGGAGAATAAATTTCCTCCTCCTGAATCGCTTCCTTCAAGAGGGATGTGAATTGAAGCATCAGCCGTTGATGTATTGCCTCGATGCCTTGTTTTGACCCGAGAGTCTAATGTTTAAAGAGTGCTTTATGAACTCAGCTGACCCAAAGAGTTATGGAAATGTATATGATAAATTGCAGTACGATGGAAATCTGGTGAAGCTGAATCGTGCGCCTGCATCTCACCGTAGTCCTCCAGGAGCTGCTTCTGTAACTGGGCCAGAGTGAGTCTGTCCTGTGGAGCACTGCTTCCGTCTTCATCAAAACACACCTGGTTCAGCTACGAGACACAGGGCAGAGCATTTACTACAAAATAATATCCAATAATAATAATAATAATAATAATAATAATAAATTAAATCAATAATAATACATTATTACATTCCACATTTTGCCATTTGCAAAGATTGCAAATAAGAATAAACAATTAAAATGACTAAAGACAAATAAAACAAGCAAATATTTTAATAATAATAATAATAATCATCATCATCATCTACATAGAAAATGCTCAGGCAGATGGTTGCAATACTTACGACAAAACACAAGCTAAAAGTAAAAATTTCCTTCTAATAAAATAGTTTTTAATAAAAAAAGGCCCTAATTCATACTGAAGGCTACTAAAATAGATTTCTGAAGCATAAAACAAAAGACCGTCACCAACTGTTGTGTTTACTCACCATACGAGTCACTTTACACACTCTTACTGGTGCTCAGGACTATTAACACCATCAATACTACTGAACAAACGGGGCTTGATTTTGTTTAACATCCAGTCTCTTATTTGCATTTAAGGTATTTCTG
>JAQLOM010000036.1:9981431-9991492 GCA_030068315.1 Chrysichthys thysi | reverse complement strand
ACACACACACACACACACACACACACACACACACACACACACACACACACACACACACACACACGCACACACACACAGCATTCCTCAGCATGGCTTCTGTATAGAGTCGTATTCATTATATTTCACAGATAAAAGACTTTCAAAGGACTCCATATTAAAAATGATTACGTTATTTTAAGAGAGGCATCAAATCAAAGCATGATGAGTGCTGGTGGATCAAAAGACACCCAATCCACCCTGGGGGGTGGGGTGGGGGAACAAAACAAAAAACAACAAAAAAAAAAACCTTGGACACTGAAACAGTGGGAGAGTGAGAGTGAGAGAGAGTGAGAGAGACAGAGAGCTTTACTGCCAGATGCTAAGTGCACTTCCAGTAAGAGGCACACTCTGGCTGGCCCCACCACAGAAATATCTAGGCTAAGAAGGGAGGGAGGGAGCAAGATAAGGAGATAGGGAGATGCACACTTGGATGAGGGAGGGGGGGGGGCACACACACACACATAACGAACCTTCAGGATGCGATACAAAAAAAAAAAAAAACAAAAACAAAAAAAAAGACAGGGGGATCAATATGCCAACGTGATGAGTCGACAAAACCCGTCTCTATCGCGCTTCATCGATAAAATGCATGCCGAGGATGACCCTTTAGCGAAAATCAACGCATTCACACTGAACATGTAGTCTATGACTCATAACTGTCTGCGATCCTGCCTGAAACAACAGGACGAGAGGCAGACGAAAAGGA
The DNA here is from genome assembly GCA_030068315.1 of Chrysichthys thysi. Classification (NCBI taxonomy): domain Eukaryota; kingdom Metazoa; phylum Chordata; class Actinopteri; order Siluriformes; family Claroteidae; genus Chrysichthys; species Chrysichthys thysi. The sequence goes on along the minus strand of JAQLOM010000036.1, from coordinate 9,990,747 downwards.
GTCTCACAACTAAGTCGTTAGCAAGACATAAAACGCGTACAAGACGCAGGGAGGTAGACGTCTTCCCTGCTGGGATCTTTCAACTCGTATATAAAAGATGCAAAAGCATTTTTTTTATAATTAGGTCAAATAATCTGGAAAATATGCAGTACATGACCAAAAAGAAAAAAAATAGTGGTTCCAGCAGTGGAATAAACACAAGTGTATGATGTGGTTTGCCAAAATGTGTTCTCATAAACGGTGTACACAGGCCTCCCGTCTGCCTTTTTATACACACGCCCCAAAAGCCCCGTCATGACACCCGCATCTCAGTCCGTCCAAAACGATGGAATGCAGCAAGTTCCCGGCGCACCCAGATACGTTTGTGCATTTTTAGCGTTATGGATGTGGAGTCATATTGTCGTATCAAAGAGGAACAATTGGATTAATCACCCTTTACACTGATATAAATGAGCTTTGAGTATTGCTGCTTCGACATGGCTTGTATAGCATAAACCGTGATGGATGCGACTTGGTCGTGAAACCACCCTTTTTCTGTGAGCAAAGGACATACTGTACATAATGTAAAAAAACAAAAACAAAGAAAATAAAACCCTTGATGTAAATGTCAAATTAAGATAAATAATGTTTCGATGTTTCCAAGATTGAGAAATTTATCACTAGCAAAGGAGGTGGAATCGGACATGGCCTTCGGGATGGCTATACTATATAAAGACAGTGTTGTAGAAATCGTATGTAATGCTAGGCAACTAGCTAACACCGGGTAGATAGCTACCTCATGGGAGCTCATTACAAAGAAAAGCGGGACAACTTGGGCACTCTTGAGCATTCTCGCAGCAGCAAGTCAGCATGAGCTGAATTTCACATGTTTATAGTGTTGGCAGTTGGAAGTATGGCCTAGTGGGCAAATCTAGCGTGAAATACTAACACTGTTACCGTTCTCATTGAACCGTTTTAATGATTTGTGTACATGGACAACAACACAGGCATGGTGAAGGAGGAGAAACCAAAACTGTTCAGAAGTTGCTGTATCTCACCTACTTATCTCCTAGAGCTCGAATCCTGACTAATCCTGACATCCTCGCATCATCCTAAGCTTTGCGCATCCATTTAAAATGAGCGAGGTACATGAAAGTCCATAGAACTCTTCATCGGCTTATGATGTACCATGAAATGACAAAATCTCCCCCAGATGATTTATCGCTCCCTGTCCGGTCACCAATGTGTCATTCCATGAGTCAATTTCCAGGTGGTGGGCCGAATATCTGAGCTCTGGATACATCACCCCACATGGGTATGCTGTTCCTTCCAAGAAAAGCATATACTGGTCATCCAGAAAGCAAAACCAAGAAGACCTATATTCAGAAGGAGCAAAGATTTTCCATTCATTTGTCGTACTGGCCAGCCTATAGAGCTCATACACCACGAGGAAGTATTTTATATAATCATGTTAAGAAGCAGCATTGACTAGAGGCCATATACACACCAATTAAATGTGATTAAGAGATCAATACAAGGCTTTAACTATCATTAAGTCCTTCATGTTCAAAAGATCACCCACAAGGCAGAATATACTACGCCCTAGTGCTGTGTCCAGTAGCGCCCTCTGGTGCTCACACAGTGGATCAGATGAGCACTGAGTGAAGGACAGGCAGAGGAGCTACACCACACAAGCCTCGAACGAGAAAAAAACAAAAAACAATGCTTATCAGAAGGGATTGAAATTGTTATGATATTCTGAGGCAGCAGACAGCAGATGTATAGCTGGCACGTTAACAAAGAAGGAAAAATAACAAAGAAGCTCCCCCAGAGGAAAAAAAAAAAGCCACGTCCACCATTAGCAGCTCATTATTGTAAGACTGCATGAACGTTAGTCAGCATAAATCTGAGCGGAGGTTTCTTGCTCAGACTTAACGCAACACTGACACTCCTACGTACCAGGATGACCACAGCAGGGCGCACAGAGATAAATCTGTGTCCGACAAGAACGCTGGAACACCGAGTCACTGTGACGGACCTGCAAAATCACTGGACCTCAATCCCATAGAAAGTGTGTGGGATTATTTGGACCAGAAGATGAAACGGCAAAAAGGGCATCACGAGCTCGAGCTGAATTGCGCACATAGCCAACAGAATAGCGAGCTAAAAGGGACAGGATTTTTTTGCCATCAATGCAAGGGCTTGACTTATGAGGAAAGAAATGACACATGCACCTACTTTGGCATTTCATTTCATGACCTTGTGCAATAAGACACCGCTATTGGGAATGAGTTTGTCATTTCACTTAAACCACATACTCCAACGTGCTTCAGGCCTCCAAATATGATCAAAAATTCTTGACATTTCAATTCATTAAACACACCATAGTTTTTTTTATACATACATACATACATATATACATATATATATATATATATATAAAATGCACATACACACGCACACAGTGGAACCTTGGATTGCGAGCATAATTTGTTCCGGAGACATGCTTGGAATCCAACTCAAAGCGAATTTCCCCAAAAGAAATAATGGAAACTCAATTCGTTCTACAACCCACAAATATTTATATAAAAATGATTAATACAAAATATAACCTGTTCAAAAGATTACTTACTGTAAAGATTATTTCCAGGTAATACTTTCCTCCCGGCCACCAGCGTGTGCACGGGGACTTGCGCTATGCTCGCCGTTATTAGAATGAACCTATTTGATTTAGTACTGTTTTCTCCTACCTGCGTATGTGTCCACCTCAACCCCATCACACCCGACAAAAAAAATAAACAAACCTGCCCAAGTGCCTGCGGAAGATGCTAACAGTCGTCGAAAAGGTAAAAGCTTTGGACATGGTAAAATAAAGGAAGATCTGCGCCGCTGTAGGACGCCATTACGGCATCAATGAGTCCATGGTTTGCTACGTAAAGAAGGCTGAAAAGAAGATCATTGCTATGGCCGCAGTGTCGTATAACCAGGGCGCCAAATGAGTTGTAAACGGGCGGAATACGGCTATGGTCTGGATGGAATCTTGTTTAGGACTCTGGATTGAAGAACATTCCCGTGGACACCTGTGTAATCCGAGAGAAGGCCAGGCAGCTTCATGAAATGTTTGCGGATGGCGGGAATGAGCTGGAGGACAACCCTCAACCTGGAACTTCTGTGGATTCCCCCAGGCAGGAAAAGTAACTTTGTCGCCAGCAAGGGCTGGTTTGAAAAATTCAAGAGGCAATTCAACTTGCCCAGCATGAGTCTCCATGGAGAGGCAGAAATTTATTCATAATAGCAGGTGTTCAATATGGACGAGACGGCCCTGTTCTGGAAGCGGATGCTGTCTTGTACCTTCATCACGAAGGAGGAGGCAAGAGCCCTGGGCTTTAAGGCTCATAAAGACCAAATCAGGCTAGTCATATGAAGCAATGCTGCAGGCTTTTTGCTTAAACCTGGGTTCAAGTACAAGTCCAAAAACCCCCGGCACCCTGAAAAACAAGAATATGTGTCTATTGTCTACTGGATGCACAACCCAAAGGCCTGCATTATCCAGGCCTTCAAGGCACTGTACACTGAGAACGGCCTGCAACACATGGTTGATGCCACGGAAACGCACAAAGACTTTTCCCTGAAGGTCTACTGGAAGAATTACACCATTGCATCGTGCCTGGTGACTGTACAGAGAGCACTGAAGGACATGAAGAAGGAGGCTGTCAATGCCTGCTGGAAGAAATTGTGGCCAGAGGTGGTCGATGGATATGAGGGCTTTTCCGCTGAAGAAATTCATCACTCTGCGGTTGATAAGACAGTTAGGCTGGCAAAACAGCTAGGAGGAGAAGGCTTTGGTGACATGACGTCCGACGACATCGTTGTTGAGCTGCTCGAGGTCTACTCAAAACTGCTGACCGACAAAGATCTGGCTAAAATGAGGTCAGTGCGCGAGGAAGGAAGAGAACAGGAGTAGGATCGAGCACATGAAGAAGAAGAACCATAACAAGGCCTAACTCTCGAGCGCCTCACCACCGTTTTACAGTTAGCTAAAGAGCTTAATTCATCGGTTGAAGAATGGGACCCACAAATGATTCACCCTTTGCAGTTCAGAAATGCTCCTGACGGTGCCACGGAAGTGTATAAAAACCTCCTGAATCAAATGAAAAGAAAGCGCCAGCAACTGCTTATCACGATGTTCTTTACCAGGAAAAAATAAATGCTCTTAAAACTGATTAGTGTTTTTTATGCAATATCTAAGAGTATTTAAAGGGTTTATGTTGTATAACTGTGCAGGTAATGGTTCTAAGAGTGCGGGAGGGTTTATAAAGGCTTAAAATATAAATAGAAATAACCACATTATTACATGGTCGCTACTTCGCAGATGATCACTTTTCGCGGTGGCTTCTGGAAGCTAAGTACTGCAGTAAGTGAGGGATCACCGTGTATATACTATACATATAGTGCTTGTAAGCACATTTATGCAGCTTATTAAATATTGTACAAACTTATTGCTCTACTTAGTTACAAGCTCAGAGTTACGTGTGTACATACATATTTTTAAGACCAGTACTCTCTCCATATCAGCCATTAGATGTTAAAATCTTACATCCAGGCTCTCAATCAAGACGCAAAGCTCACACAAGATAGTGATGCTTCTTATAATTCCAACCTTTACAATCTTACAACACCTCACCTGAATGTCTGCATCTTTCACTGGTTCCAGTGGCTCGAAGGTCGTGGCTGCACTAAGGCTCTCCAGGCGCTGGGAGATGTGAAAGATGTCCAGTCCTCTAGAACCTAGGAGAATCGAGCTGAAGAGAGAGAGAGAAAGATATTTCTTGATTCCATCAAAGCCAGGGTGATTTCAAATCAGTGAAGTGAGTTATGGTTACACACTAGAGATTTTGGGTTTCCTGGTGTACTTCAAACATTCAGCATGTTAACGCATCCCTACGAAAGGTGAAATAATTTCGCACCATTTTATCACTTTATGTGAAATTACAGGACATGCAGATTTTCTGCGATGTTAATACTGTGGTATTTAAAGGGCTTATCATTATTTATTTATTTTATTTATTTGTCTTCTGCCGCTTAATCCAGTTCAGGGTTGCGGCGGGAAGCTGGCGCCAATCCCAGCTGACATCGGGTGAAAGGCGGGACACACCCTGGGCAGGTCACCAATCTACCGCAGGGCCACACACAGAGACAACCATTCACACTCACATTCACACCTAGGGGCAATTTAGAGTAGCCAATCAGCCTAATCCCCTCTGTGCATGTCTTTGGACTGTGGGAGGAAACCGGAGTCTTATTATTATTATTATTATTATTATTATTATTATACCATGTATTGACAGATTTCATACTCCACTGATTGGTTAACAATGACCAACATGACATAACATACTGACTATTGTGTTACAACTGCTGTGTGTTTGCACTTTATGTAGTCTTACAAAATGTTATTTGCTGCATGATGATCCTGGAGAAATGACATTACACTCCAAGCTATACAGACGACTGACAATAAAAACCCCACTTGACTTGCATAATGAGCTCTCTTAATGCTGTGCAGTTACGCACATGGAATATTTAACTAGCTCCAAGATGATTACATTAAGCACCGAATGCTATTAAGTCTAGCGTAGAAAACTTGGTAGACAAACAAGAATTTTCTGTTCTGGATTTAACACACTTCCAATTTTCAAAACAATTTGAGGAATTTAACAATTGTATTACTTTTAAAGTGGCCAAAATGCAAGATAAACCATATCATTAACAAAGAAAACCAGGAAAACTGCAACACACCAATGCAGACTTTGTGCACTCAGTGCTCATTTTAATTATGACCGCATGAACCGAACATCCAGAACGGAGAACTGGTTTGTAGAAACTAAGCTTGGAGCAAAATCTTCCAGAGTGACAAATACTCATTGCCAAAAGGACAAAATAAGAAAAAACCCCCCCAAGATTCCTAAACTCGTAAAATTACTAAAATTATTAAAATAATCAGCGGCAGGTGAACAAAGCGCCGAACAGATGCAGACTCACGCTTTCACGTCGGCTGTGTCCTGAGAGGTCCGTGTGAGGGTGCGAGATCGCAGTCTCTCTCCAGCCTGTTGGATCTCCTGAAGATTGCGTTCGACGTGAGGCAGCTCGGACACGGCCTCGGTCTCAGCTGCCAGCTGCTCGGCCTGCTGCAGCAGCTCCTCGAAGCCCTCGGCATCCATGACCAAGCACCTGAGACACAAAAGATTACGGAGCTTGTAAGCATGTGCGTACCATTTGACCCCCCTTCATAGTCATGTTTTTAACCCTCTGGAAGTAACAACAGCTGGTATAAAAGCAGAGTGCTGTTCAAGTGCAATTTAATATCAATGGCAGCTTTGTCAAGCCTGAATCTTAAATCTGTCCATCATGCATAGTCCAGTAAGAACATGGATACTAACAGGATACAAACAAAGTTACTCTTCTGTAGGGTTTGAGGTGTGAATTCAGATTTGCAGGAGCATTTTACACAAGAAATTTGGTTTCCATGAAAATCCGGTTATTTTGGGACAAAAGTTCATGTCTGTGGCAGTGGGGGCGTGGCCGAGCGCCGTCTGCTGGGGGAGAGCGAGGTTGGAGAGTGGGTGTGGTGAGTGATTACACCTGGCGTTCATTAAGTGTGTCCCTTTTTATTCCTGCAGTGAGCAATGGAGAAAGACACACCCCAGAACTGGCACGCAGCTGAAAAGCGTTGTGTGTGTCTCTCTCTCTCTCTGTGGGTAATAACGTTGATTTGAGCTGTAAAGCCCATAATAAAAACGATTATCAGTACGGAACCTGCTGGGTCTCAGCGTGTTTGTCACTCCAACCCGTCCAGGGTCATCACAGTGTCCTATGATCCTATTATCCTACTTTTTTTTTTTTTTAAAGAAAGAAATAGCACTACCTATACAATTAGGATCAAAGAAACGCTGCCGCGCAACAGAAGGAAGAGTCAGGTTGCGCCTTTGGTAGCTGACACGCCGCAATAGCCAAGCTGAATGGAAGATTTAGCACATGCCATGCTGAGGAGGTGTTCCTTCACCATTTATACTGTGATCAGACTACACAAATTCAGCCTAATTTTGACAATTTTCCAATGCTGGGAATTGCATATGAATGTAGGGAACAAATACCAATTTTTGTAGTGTGACATAATTGAAGAATCGCGATGTGGAATCTGGCATGCTCAACGATACCCAAACGCAACTCGATCATGTCTGAATTTTACGCATTTTCTTGCCTAGTCTGACAGCTCCTACGACCTGTTCCTGGATGTTCCTCCTGTGCCAATGAGTGACAGTTTCTTGAGCCTCCTCCCCAGCGACACACCAGGACTTCAACGATAATGATCCAGGGTCAAACTTGTAGTGCTCCCACCCAGGACATATGAAGAATTTACGGTACTATGATTTCCTAATCTGAAATGGAGAGCATTGTGAAAAACAAATATATTATGTAGTCTGATCCTGGGATTAGTCATTTTCACGTTTTATGCTCAGGGTGAGCTTTCCTCACGTGCGGTGTGCAAAAACTATAAATCTGGCAGAAATTTGCTTTATAAAAACATGAAAAAGGTTATGAAAACGTTGATAAACGAGGACCACAGACGCTAAGGGTTTTATGTAAAAAACCAGGCTCACGAGGGCTGAGCAAGGACGATACGATATCAATACACTCTACTCCGTTATCATTACTATGTTTAACAGTAACTGCAAACAGCTGATTAGATTTTTTTATTTCAACCTCTAATGTGTAAAATATTTAAAACAAACATTTTTTAATCCATTTTCATTTTTTTGGCTCCTACATTGATTACATTTTTTTCTGTAGATGCTAAATGAAAGCATTAAATCCTGTTTTGTTGTTTTCACGGTTTCATAAAGGCAACACTACCTTTTTTTTGCCATCACCCCAACAGATCACAATACAAATCGTGTACCACAAAACGCCTCCAAATGTCACAATATGGTATTTTTGTCATACCACTCATCCTTATGTACCCTTATGCTCTTGTACCATGAAAAAAAAAAAGTCACATTCTTGATACCACGGGGTACGTTTGATCATGGCTGTCCACACCACCTTTTTTCGTGGTTGTAAAACACATTTCTTTCTTCTTTCCCAGTATGTATCTGCATCAGTCTTTTTTTTGGGGGGGGTTGGGGGGGTGCATAGCGGACAGAAATATAACCCTCTTGTTCTTCTTTGGAACAATTGCCAAGAGAGTGAAATAGTTTATTGTTATTGCAGTGAAACTACATCTTCCTCTGAATCCAAGGAGAAATTCACATCCATTGTGCACCCAGAACCTTGAAATAAGGAAAAAAAAAACCACCTTTACCCCAAAGTGAAAATAAATCTAAATAAAAAAATAAGCCTTTGAAACTATCGACCGTGTCACATACTTAGGAAGGCCTTACGAGGAAATACTGCACGTGGCAGGCAAAGAGGGCTGGGGGGTCACTTAAGCCCCTTTTCCACTAGTACCTACTCAGCCCGGCTCCACTCCACTCTCAGCCCTGCTTAGGCTTACTCAGCCCCGGTTGGTTTTCCATTGTAAAGACAGGACCATCTCAAGTGGGTGGGGATGTAATATAGTGGGCGGACCCCGGAGTGCGTCGCTATGCAACGCAAACAAAGAGCAAGTAGCATGCTATGCAGCCAGTGACTCCACCCTCTAACCAATCAGGGACCGACAGCCTTCTGATGTCACGTTTTGGTCCCCACTCGGCCCTGTTGGAACCGCAGTGAGGCAGGTACTAAAAATGGTACCTACTCGGGCTCACTCGGCCCGGCTTCTGCCAGTGGAAAAACAGTGGAGCCGGGGCCGAGTCGGCCCGAGTAGGTACTAATGGGAAAGGACCTTTAGACCCCATGGTACCGGAGCACTCTGCTTTGCTTTGATTTCCACTCTGTCTAACCGCTTCTGTAAGCTTCAGCCTTAGTAAACTGATCACTAGAACATCTAGTCCAGCTAAATAACCTTAACTAGCAACACGGCAACATTACTCAGCTAGATGTCATGGATCTGAATCTACAGTCGATCCTCTCATTAATGGACTGATTGGGGGGAGAGGTTGTCCGTTGACATGAATAGTCCGATGATGTGAAGGGTGTGTGTGTGTGTGGGGGGGTTAAAATAGTGGAAATCCAAGGAAAAACACCACTACGGTCCATAAAAGTGCTCCCCAAGTACTGTACACATGACAAGCAGGCAGCGTAACGACCAACATAAATAGTTAAGGACATTAAATCCTAATGTAAATAAAGATGTAAATACAATTGTAAAGGTCATTTCCCTTATGTGTGTTCACAC
>JAQLOM010000036.1:9886426-9896679 GCA_030068315.1 Chrysichthys thysi | reverse complement strand
CACACACACACACACACACACACACACACACACACACACACACACACACACACACACACACACACACACAGAGTTCCACTTTAACAACACCCTTAGTGCTGGTGACTTTTTTTTTTTCTCACCCTGAGAAGACCTCTGGAGCGAAAGGTGGGTGTAGATTTTCCTTCCAAGCAAACAAGCAAAATGTAATATCTGTAAATAGAGCCGAAAGGTTTTTTTTGTTTTGTTTTTTTTCCTCCCCCCAAGACGTCCAAAGCAATAACCATATTCACGAAAAGTTTTTTTTTTTTGCCCCAAGTGCACACGGCTATCAGTTTAGCTTGAATTTTAAATCACAGCACTTTAGTAATACACATACAAAGCACACTGGGTAAGTAAAGTCCCCCTTGACTGTAGTGTACAGGTTAATGTGTCCTCTACTGATTGCCTGGATGTTCCACTAGACAGTGCCTTAATATTCTGAAAAGACACGCAGGAACTTTCAGCTCAATTTGTAATGCACGCGATGTTGCGGGAGTGGTTGGGTATGAAATATTGATGCACTGCCAAGACGCTTCCAGGCCCCCCCTCCCTGTACGTTTTTAAGCATGGAAAAAGAACACAAACGGGGACAGCGAGAGTAATCATGAGCTGCCCCTATCACATGGAATCACATGGAGCAGAGAGATTTTGCGTGGTGTTTTTGATGAGTGCAGATAGTGTAATGTTTGCAACAGAGTTTCCATAGCAGGAGGGATCTGTTTTGATGAACGCCGCTAATGGAGTCGATTTAACGTCCTGATTATAACGGGAGTTGGTTGGAGTTAATCAGCTAGTCTTTATGGAGAATGGAGATAGGATAATGTGTGCGTGTGGAGAAGCCATGTTTGATGAGATCCTGGTTAACGCAGTTGACTAGATTGGCAGTTTGCCATGCTCGGATTGATGTTGCGTGCTTTGATTTGATGTGCTTTAATTAGCCCAGTGGAGCGAGTGGAGAAATCGGTCCTCCTGTTGGAGTGGACATGGACAGGATGATTGGTGAGTGCTACTGTTTACTCGAAATGAGGGGGGTGGGGGGTGTTCTTTGAAGTGGTGCTTCACTCTTATAATTAAACAATAAAATGTAATGTCTGTAGTTTACTTCACTTGGCAGGACATTGCATATTAACACATGATTGGGGGAGTTCTGGTTCATGTGCTTACCGGTCAAGTCTGAGGGCCATGTGGTTAACTGTTTGTGTGCGCGCGTGTGTGCGCTGTCTATCAGTTCATCATGGAAGGTGTATCACTGTTATGGCAGCACCCCCCCCCCCAGCATATGCGATAAGAGGCCATTTTCTCCTACTGTGCTCAGCTTTCCATTTCAGGGTGTAAAAAGGCCTTCTGTGGACAAACAGGTCCAATGACCTGCTTTTACAGCCGGAGAGCATGGTTGTAAAACTCAGTCAAGAGTTCTAGCTGGGTTTTCTGTATAACCAGGGCTACGTCAGAGGAGGTGTGTGCCTTTTCAGAGTGCCCATGTTGTATTGTATTGTGTGTTTCAAACATTGGGGGTCATTTATGAATGATGTTTACAAAAGAAATGTGGCATTCATGAAAAGGGAGGAGTTCGCAGAAACATTTGCCGATAAACATTTGCACTCCTGAGTGAGTGTAAATTTACATACAAGCAGAAACTAAGGTAAACCTTGATGGATTCGCTTCAAGTTGTATAACTGCCAGGAGTTTCTGCAGATTTACAGTATATATGGCACTCTCAAGCTTGTTTATTTCAGCTTCACCTGCACATAGTTTCACCATTTTTGTGAGAATGATGTAACTGATAGAATGCCGCCTATAAAGAAGACAAATTAGTCCAGCTATTCAGTTGTGACAAAAGAAATTGCACCCTATAATAGGAGGAAGAGTTAGTCGGTGCCTGCGTTGGCTGACACGTTGCAGTGGCCGAGTTGCATTATTGGAAATTTTAGTGCATGCCGTGCTTGGGAGACGCTCTTGCACTGTTGGGGCATTTTGGCACTAAATGTAAAATAGCTTTGGGGTCAACATGTTTGGGTATTTCCCCATATTTAAAAAGTGTTCAGAGGAAACTTTGGGCGCTAACCCTTTCGTTTGGCTTGGTCTACGGAGGAATTTCCACAATTTATTTTTCGCAATTAGCAAACACATCATAATAGATGAGAAAAGGGGCCCAGGGGTCGTTTTCTGTCAATCACATGACCTTATACACCAATCCCATCAACAAAATCACGTAACACGCCAGCGGTCTTTCTGGACGCCTGTGTATTTGTTTTCGTCTTTACACTTGGGCTTTGAGTGAAGCGGGCCTGGCTGGGCGCTCCGGTGGGCAGAGAGCTCCCGGACTGGGTATAGAGGAAGAGAAGAGAGGAGCGATAAGCACAGTAGGGCAACTGGGATAAAGGCCTGAGAAAGAGGAGAGGTTAGACAGCCTCAAGGGAGCTCCCCTTAACAGAGGTGGTCTAGACTAGAATGGCTCCTCTTTCTGCTCTCACACACTGCACTTGATCGAGCCAAAAAGTGGCTGCCCACCTCCCTCTGTCACTCCAACTCTGGGCTTAGATATGTGTAGAGTGAGTCAGTACATGCTGCTGTTGTGGAGTTAAGAGTGATCTCAGCTTTGGGTTTGATTAGCCCTTGTGTAAACTGTATGAGCAATGTGTTACTGATAGCTTGTCTGTGATAGTCTCCAGAATAGGTCGGTTTAGGTTTGTGTAAAGAAGAAATGAAGTCACAGTCATATTTAGATGATGTAGATAAAAGAGGCAGTGTCACGATAAAATAGTGCCAGTGCTTTTCCTGTAATCGTAGTATTCTTGTAAATGACCCGTTATGGTAAGTGGGAAAGCAAATACCGGAATTGCCACAGTCTTACTATCTGTTTAATTCTATTATGTCATTTAGTTTGGTTATTGCTTGACCATCTTAAAATGCCTTGACTGTACAGACTACATATTGTGGGAGTATTGTACAATAGTTTTCTAAGCCCTAGTTTGTGCCGCACTAGCCGAACCGTTCTACTGAAATGTCACAAGGTAAATTCGGCCAGGAGTCCAGTCTCTTTCCGGGGTCACTGGATGAGTCAGAATAAGTTGACTCACTTTCTCACATTTTTCTTGGCTGAATGAACAGATGAACTTTACTCACTGAACAATAAAATAACAGAAATAATAATAATGAGATTTATTATTACTATTTAAAAAAAAAAGAAAAAAAAGAAAAGTAGAACAAAAAATCAACTAGAACCAGTTTGTCAAAAACATGCTGTCACTTTTCGTCAGTGTGCAAACAAACAATAGTGGAGTAAAGACTAGAAAACACTGGCTCATAGCATGAACTAATTCCACTTTGCGTTATGCGGCATTCAGAATAATAACCTGAGAAATGAATGCAGTATAGATAATGGTGATTTTATTTTCCACTAATTAAGCATTTACAATAAGTTACAGTGTTTTTCCATCAGTCCCAACTGTGCCAGTTTACTATCCCCCAGTTTGTGACGTCAGTCTTGCAGGAGATTCTTTTCAAAATCTCAATAACAGCCAGGTTCAAAATGAATACTTTGCCAACACCTCCCGATACTATCGGTATAATAAAATATTTCCTATGCACGCATCATTTTCGCATGACCAGAGAGCAATTTCTCCACCCACATAAAAAAATGTTCATAGGAAATCAAGATGACCTATAACAGCACACACACACACGCACATGCACCAAGAAGTGTTTCAGAACTTTACAAGCTTAGAAGTCAACCATTTAATATTAATTACTTGTGTATTGTATTTCCATGTACTATGCATGTCTTGGTTATTTTGCATTTGAATATTTTCTATTTTATTTTCTATTAAACCGATATTGTGTAATACATGCGGGCTTACTTCAGGTTTTCCCAATAGGTCAAATATCACAGTTGACCAAAGGTCACCCGTCATTTTCTTATCAATTAAAAGATTAAATCACAAAAAGAATGAGTGCGTCCAGATTAAAGATGCTAATGATTAGATTATCATTCTGGATAAGAGCTGGGATATTGATGGCAGCGGTTTTATTTGGTGTAGACTTTGGCCTTTCTGACCCTCTTGGTCTCTTGCCCAGTTTGTACGTTGTATTCTTCTCGCTGGGGACTAATGGATTGTGGACACTCCTCCGACTTTCACACTGCATGCGTGACTCCTGCCCTCGTCGCCATCCCTGCTCTGTTCCTGCTCAGCTCTTGTGCTGACTGTCATTCTTCCCCCATTGCTCCAGTGCCCTACCTTCCTATCTCAGACCATATCGCTCCCTTTCTCCCCTATTCCTCTCTTGTGCTCCCGAACACCTCCTTGCTTTGCGTATCTCTGTCCCACTCTTTCCCTCTCCACCCTCTATCCCTCTGTCTCCAGTCAGACCTCTAGCCTCACTGAAGCAGGTCTTGGCGTATGATAATGTGGAAAGTTGAACTGGCCCCATTACAGCTTGGCTGATGGCAGCGCCGATAAGGCTCTTGATAATGGGTGCAGATAGAGCTGACACAGCGGTCCAATAGCCAGCCCTCTCTCCCCCATTATCATTCCTGCCCACCGATGGGCTCCCAGCGCACTATCTGCTCTCCATTTCCACTCCTGCGACAGATAAGAATGGAAATACTGACTTCATAGCTGACTGATTAAAGTGTCTGCCTTTCTTGATAATACATAGATAAATTATGTTTTCTCTCTCTCTCTCTCTCTCTCTCTCTCTCTCTCTCTCTCTCTCTCTCTCTCTCTCTCTCTCTCTCTATCCCCCCCCTTACTCCCTGTTCCACTCTCGAGAAAGGGCGGGAGAAGAGGCGAGGGGGTTGGGGGAGGGGGGGCGACAGGGAGGAAAAATCTCTCCTCTGTTAATTTCTCTTTCTTTGTAGGTTTATTTGAGAGGGAATGGCGGGTAAGGGAGATAGCGAGCGAGGGAATTCGAGTGAGCTCGGGATACGGGCCCATTAATAAGAAAGTTTGCGAGGGCTGTGCGAGCGCTTGAGGTGAGTCTGGGGAAGAACGACTCTATTTGATTGCCTCTCGGGGACTATTACATTTGGATTCATGTCGACTAATACACAACAAAGTGCTATCACTTTATCTGCATAAACACGTTTGTGCGTAAACAACCCCCCCACCCCACCCAAAAAAAAAAAACACGCACCCACACACAGATCCCCACCCCACTCCTTCCGAGTGAATCCCAGAGCTCATCCTGACTGGTTCATTCCAATTTCAGCCAGAGTGAATATAGGTCAGAGGTGACGAAGGTCGAAGCAGAGACATCGACTTCTGGGTTCGCACAGCGGCTGAAGGAAGCAGTAAAGCGCATGGGTAGCCCTATCAGAGCCCTGCTGACCTCTCATCTACAGTTACACACTTTTCCAGGGTGCTTTTTATCGCTGATCGCTCCACTAAGATACTGCAATGATCTCACCGATGAAGCTGTTTACAGTAAAGCCTGCTGTCGGGCGCTTCTTCTCTTTCAGTGTGCGTCCTCTCTTTCTCTTTCCTCTACGCCATCCACTTCCTTCAGGGGAGATTTTTCCCTCTGTGCTTCACCTTCCTGGATCAGTGCGTTGATGTCAGGAGTGCTATCAGGGGCTTCCTTTAGTAGCTCTCGCTACATCATATGTTTTATGAGCCGAGTCGTGTGACTTGTGCTATCTGTCATTTCCTCGTATCCTGAGCTAGGAGGAAAAAAACCAACAGTGACGTGACCCTGCAAGTCTGGCACCGGCCTTTTGGCTCACTGTAACGTACCTGTAATACCTATAACGGAGAAATGCAGCGTCTCTGCCACTTTTATGGGCTGCCTGTCTATCTGTCTGTCTATCTGCCTGTCTGTCTGACTTTGTGTCACTTCTCTGCTTACATAGAGAGCTGCCTGCTGGAACAACGCGCTATTTGTTCAGGGCAGTGTAACTGACCTTGATAGATTAGAGAGCACCTTTTTTCTCTCTCTGGGGCCATATGAGTGTGAGACAGAACAGATAAGTTTGTGCATGAATTCCTTTTTTTCCTCCCTGTAAATTCTTTCTCGTTTGATACGCGCGCTTTTCTTTCAGTGGGAAAGTGTGTCCATGTGTGTTTTTCTGTTTTTACATTCTGCTTTTTCGTTTTTTCTTCAATCCCTCCTTTTCTCCCAATTAGACCCGTAAACCGCATCTACGTAAAAAAAAACAAAAAACAAAAAAAAAACCTCTCCACACGCCGAATTATTCGCATTAGCGTGCCTAAGGCAAATTTCAGACCATAAGCTTGACTTTTATTTTTAAGGGCAGTAGACCTTTTTCAGTTCGGCCACAAAGAACGGGGAGTGGAGGCGAACAAAAAAAAAAAAAAAAAAAACTGAAAGCATGATAAAAAGCCTAGATAAGGGAATGACTGTGTTGTGTAGGAGTTGATATCAATGTTATCTATCTCTTTTTCACTCTCCTAGCCCTTCTGTTGTTTTTTACTCCTTATCTCGCTCCACCAAAATGCCAGGAACAAAAAGGGAGAAAGAAAGAAATTACCGCACGGATTATTCATGGGGCCTACTGATAAAATGTTGACGTGAAAATTAAGAAGAATATATGGAGCAGCTCGGGCTTTCAGTGGTAATTGTTCACTCGCCTTTATTTTTAG
Organism: Chrysichthys thysi; assembly: GCA_030068315.1. Classification (NCBI taxonomy): domain Eukaryota; kingdom Metazoa; phylum Chordata; class Actinopteri; order Siluriformes; family Claroteidae; genus Chrysichthys; species Chrysichthys thysi. The sequence goes on along the minus strand of JAQLOM010000036.1, from coordinate 9,890,056 downwards.
GGCTGAGTGCAGCGGGGTGAAATCTGTGTGCAGTTTTTTTTTTTTCTTCCTCCGCTCTCTGTTAGAGGTTGAATGATTGGAATGGCGTTAACCCGTTCTTCTCTACGGTCTCTTGTGTCAGACAAGCATTTTTTTTTTTTTATTTCCACCCTTACCCTTGTGACACATACAGACACACAGTGGTCTATAGCTGCTGGAATCAGATAAGCCCAACCTCAATCTGACAAATAAAGAGCCCCAAACGCAGTGGACAGGCATGTGTTGCTAGGTTGATAGGCTCCGGTTGCAGCCGTCAACAGCATTTCTTCCTGAGAGTCAAAAAAATAGAAAAATTAAAAAATTGAGCGGAAGAAGGACGCACCAGTCGCCAGGGATGACCTTTTTTTTTTCTATAGTAATCACAGGTTCACTTGCCTTCATATAACAGTTGGATCATTCATTCATGTTTTATTGTACAGGTTTTTTTTTTTTTTTTAGTTATTATACATAAAGGTCTACTATGTAGGATTTAGGGGGAGTCTATTAGCAGAAATGGAATATAGTATTCAGAAGTCTGTTTTTCAATCAGGTGTAACTTATTTCAACTATGAATTGTTGTGTTTTTCCAAAGCTTTGAATGAGCCCTTTATATCTACATGGGGAGGGGATTTGAAAGGAAGCACCAGAAAGAAGAAGAAGAAGAAGAAATAAGAGGAATCAGTGTTTGCTGGTGCCGGCTAACAAGTTTAAGACTCAAAATCGAGGAAAAAGAATGAGAGTGTGTGTAAGTACTGGGAAGAAGTACTGATGGAGCCACCTGATGGAGGCTGTAGGTTCTAATACATGCTTAGAAAGGGAGGGGTAAGGGAGAGGCATTCAGTTTGTTGTAAACTGCTGAATCCTACATATAGGACTTTTTAAGCCATATCGCACAAGCAAGAGTGCAGTCGCCCCGTTTGGCTAATCACAGCCGTGCCAATATTCAATATAACCGCACAATTGGGGCAATGGTAGCCTAGCGGTCAGGGCATTAGCCCTTCAGTCGGAAGGTTGTGGGTTCAAGGCCCAGGACCAACAAGGTACCCTGAGCACTGCTCCCCGGCGCTGCGCTGTTCAGCTGCCCCCTGCTTCACCTGGTGAATGGGTCAAACACAGAGAAGTAATTTCACTGTGTCACGCTATGCTGTGCTGTGCTGTGTTTCACGTGTGATGATCACTAGTATACATTACTTACAATTGCAAGTACTGTATTGCTTTTATAAATAAGAGTTCTATAAGGATTTTTTTTGTCGTGTAAATGACATTTCAGACGCAATATTGCGACACCTTATGGTGTTCGGTTTATCTTTGCTCCACTAGCAGAATCCGATCCAGAAGAGGCCACACTCGATTCATATCGCACTGGCTTCCTGGCTAGCTAAATGGCATTCATTTATTTAATTTAAAGGTCCTTCTGTTTAAATTGGCGTCCCTTCTTTCCTTTACACGTTCAACTGATGAGCGTTCCAGAAGTTCCTGAAAAGGATCGTTTGCCCTGTCCCCTGATGATGTTACTAACGCTACTGTAGTAAGACTTTCAATATACAGTACATGTGTGTGCGTATGTGTGTACACAGAGTGAAACATCCCAGTGCACTTACAAGAAATCTAGGCAATCTGTACGACCAATTAAATTAGTAGACCAGGACGAATTGTTGTATAATAGTGTACGTTTAACCGGACATCATAATTGATTATAAGTACGAAACATTTTGCCATACCGTATCGTACCAAAATTTTGCCACACCCTCTTTAAATATTTTTTTTCTTCTATAATGTTTCTATATTTTGTTATAATCTCTCCTAAACTTGATTTGCATGGAGTCATCACGTACCTCATGTTTAAAGGCCACTTTAGGAATTGTTCCGAAATAGTCTTTATAAGCTACAGATTATAAAACGTTTTATTATTGTTATTCGGGCAATGCCGCAGTCTCAGAATTTTCCACTCTTTGCTTTAGTTAAATCCACCTTCTGTGTGTTCTTGGCGCTCTCTGTGTTGTTGGGCTAGCCGCTGGCCTTTGTACAGAGGCCTCGTGTTTCACACTTGACCCTGTTTTCAGCTGCCACTCCGTCCCTGTGCCCAAAGCAGCCTCAAGTTTCCTCTGCTCTTTGGGCCTTAGACTGTGAAGTTTATGCCACACACACGAATACAGCCCCAATATCTTCATTCTGTGATTATGTGCCCCCCCCACGCTCCCCACCCTCCGCGTTATCTCTTTTAATTCAGAGAAAGCGCACTGTTAGTACGAAATTAACGTACGCACATTGTAAACGTGCAGTATGTAACGGAGCATTCATTAGATAGTAGGCGCACATTCATCCTGTGTATTCATAATTTCACTTTTGTGCCTCTCTCTCTATCTCATTTGAATTTATAATACTCTCTGCTTTCGGTTTCCCTGTTTGGATCAAGATTAAATATCCCAAATATGCCCATTCTTAATTTAGGAGGCCTTTTTTTTGTGGAGAGATTATTAGCTCAACCCCAAAGCATTATGCGCTCGTATGAGGTTTCCGTCATGTTATTAAGTCAGATGGTGGACTAAAGAAATATTTATATAATTGCTGGGAAAACTGTCATATTAAACCGGTCAGACTACTAGCGCCCATTATGATAAGAATCTCCTCTGAATATCCTTTACATACCCACACACACACACACACACGCATGCACGCACGCACACACTCTTGGCTCCTTTTGCCCTTTCCTCTTTGTACTCCGTGCCTCTCGTCCCCTCCCTCTATCTGCGGTGAGCCTTGTCTGAGTATTAGTATTAGAGGCAGCAGTGTCCCCTGAAGTAAAACAATCTGCTGTAATCTATCAGTGTGTTATCGGCCCTATCTGAGAGCCAGAGCGAGCCGGGCCGGGGCCATGGCGCCGTGCTCCGCAGCTGATAAAGTTTCAGAGTTCAGCGATGATGAATGTTAAGAAACTGCACCCTCGTTAGAGAGGATGTGGACTCGGCAGACCCGACAGAGGGAGGGGGCTGTGTGCGCGCACACACACACACACACACACACACACACACACACACACAAAACAATCCAGAGCGGGAAAAGATCCTGTACAGTTACAGGCCGCCAAGCGCAAGGTCAGGACCCTGCTCTTTTACACACATCCTTACCTTCACACTCTGTGTAGCCACAGATCAGAAACCGTTTAAGTTATACAAATCCTGGCTTTTAACATTGGCATGCATATCGTGCTTCTTCATCTGTCCTGGGCGTTCCACTTTGTCCAAGGATAGCATGGCTCCTATCAGCTGCTGAAATCTATTAGGCCTTGTGTCATGCCTCAAAGTCCCCTGATGACGATGCATTTGATAAGAGAGTTGTTCTGAAAAGCTCACAGTGCCAATAGTGATAAAGCATCAATCCCTTGTCAGATATTAAGTGCGGAGTTCACATTTTAGACTGATTTTTGTTATATAATATAAAAGATTGATGTGCATCACTTTAACGCGATGCTGCTTCAATACAATGCTGTCATCCACTTTCTGATTCAATGCAGACTCATCTGTTCGATCTTGTACTAGAGACAAAGACAGAGGAGAAGATCAAGATCAGTTCTTGAACGTATAACAGCAGTTTAATGTAACACAAGGCCCA
>JAQLOM010000036.1:9874192-9886416 GCA_030068315.1 Chrysichthys thysi | reverse complement strand
TTTGCTTTTTTTTTTTTTTTTTTTTTTTTTTTTTTTTTTAATGGAAGTGTGGAACATTTAATAGGATCTGATAGACAGCAGTCTCCAGGCTGAGGGGATGGAGAGGGGACCACGAGCTCATCAAGAGAGCCAAACCGTTCTTAAAAAAAAAAAAAAAAGAAGGATAATTTGTCAATAATTGGCCGTGCCGGTCTCGTTAAACGTTTGATAATGCCGAGGTTCTTTAGGACCAGCACTGTGAATATCTCAAATTGAAGCAGCAGGCAGCGTATGGCAGCAGATCTCAATACTCGATAGCGCCATTAAGCTCTTGAGAAGTATTTTAGCTGAATTCACACAAAAATAGATAGATAAATAAATAATGAAAAAGGGGAAGAAAAAAAAAAAGTCGAACTGTCAGAGAAGTGATACAGACTATAAAAACCATTTGGGCTGAGCGATAAAAGATTATCATCTTTTTTTTCTGTCCCCTTATTGCCTACTCAGCCATGACTGTGGCTAATTTGCTTACTCAGGCAATAGTATGAACTTATTGTCTGTGTATGCGTGTGTGTGTGTGAGTCTCATGTGACTCTGCGAAAGAGCGTTTGTCGCAGCATTCTAACATATCTTCAGGCTATAGATTTTCGTTTGAGAGTGTGCAGAAAAAGGTAATTGTCCGTGTGAGTGATTATCTTTATTAGGGTATGTGTGTAGGTCCCGTCACGGACAAATTTAAAATGACTCGCAGATGTACACGATCCGTTATCTTCTCAGAGAAGGCGAGGAATTTCTTTGCACTGATATGGTGGAAAGGCCTATCTCGGAAATATCTCGGGACAGCTAACCTTCATCAGATTGTCCGAATGCTTCGTGGCAGCCACATTCCACAGCTTTGATTGGCCAGCGTTACAGTCAGGAGAGCGCTGTCAGATACTCACAGTTCACTAGATAAGCACCTGATGGAAACCATTTGGGGGAAGGAATGCGCTCCTCCTTGGTGTTTGATATGCTTTTAATAATGTAATTAGTACTACCATCAATTCATGACTTTTTTTTTTTTTTTTTTTGGCGTAAATGGTTAAGAAAGCTCTTGAATCCTAAAGATATTACGTTTATGATGGTTGCATTAGTGACTCTGGAGTCACCATGCCACAGGTAACCTGGAGCTCAAGCGGCCCTGGAAGTGCAGGGCCGCTGTTTGGTGTGGCCTTGTCCACACTGACCTTTCAGTCAACTGGACGCCGTTTGCATGCCTTTCTGCTCTTTCCTTTTTATGCAAATTCCCTCCAAGAGGTTCCCCAGAGAGGCCTCCTGGAAACAAGTGTATCATGATCTATTGGTTTGCCCACAAACTGTCAGCAATACAGTAGTTTTGTATTAAAAAAAAAAAAAAACCCAAAAACTATTTGATGAGACGTTATGTGCATTTGTGTTCATTTAAAAAACGAAATCCTGTTTCCTGCCGCTTTTTAATATCCAATAAAAGAAATTAAAATAATCTCTGCTACAAAAAAAATCAGTAAAAATCGTAACATTCTCCCATTATAAAAACGTACGGTCCTTTCTTTTGCATTCAACCAACCGAATGCCCGTCCCTTCCCAAGTGTGTATTAGAACGCACGGCGGCCTCCAGGTACCCGTACCTTTCTTCCAAGGACTTTTATTCATACGCTTGCATTTTCCGTGCTAAATAATAAGCACGATCCTCAGTTTTTCAAATTTGGGACCTCAAACTTGTTAGTCAGCGGCAACAAACACGGATTCCTCTTCTTTCTTCCATTCTGGGCTACTGAAGCAGCACAACATGGTGGCTCCATGGAAGAGGACCAGCGCTCTGTGTAGATATAGAAAAGAAAGACATGGATATAGGTTTGGATATGGAAAACTTACTTGTAAGCTTACAGACATACAATGAGGAATTATATACTAATGAAAACGTACTATGATCCATTTCTGGTAATAGATCCTCCCTAAATTCGACTTTTTGCGGACCATTAATTATAAACCTTTAACATCACGTCAGCCTGTTTCCAGTCCATTTGTAATTATTTAAATTATTAAAAAAAAAAAAAAACCAACAATCTTCATTCAAAGTTACCACTTTATCTCAGAAAAGTGCATTGTGTATGCATAATCAATCACAATGCCAATGCTGAATTGCGATCTCACCCAAACCCTCTGAACATAGTAGTCAAATCATTGTTCATGGAGTCATGAAATGAACAGGACCAATTGACTTTGTTTGTTTTTTGTTTTTTCTTTAAAAAACATGTAATGATTACATTAGCAGCCAGGTTCCTAAGCACAACGGTAATTTGTGCACGAGATCATTTGTGTGATGTAGTATCCCAGACTTCACAAACTTCCACTTCCGTATTCTTATTATTTACGACTTCCACACCGAGTTAAGTATTGTCATTCCGAGCATGTTTTCCCCTCCGCTTTAACCGGGGCTTTATCATTAATAACCGCAGCACTGATAAGTCCTTAAGGTAAATGATGAGAATAGCGTGATGGAGGAAAAAGCCCGAGCAGAAGGATAGCAGGATCCCGTTAATGTTCTCTTTCCTTTAAAAGTGCATCTCCGGGAAAAAGAAAGGAAAGGAGCGAGACATCTATCGCTCTCACCCCCTGCTTTTATTTCCTTTTAGCTCTTCTTAAATTTCCATTATTCACTGCAAAAAGCCAAGCCAAGTCTATTCACACCTCCCCTCCCTGACACAGAGGAGCCCCTCCTCCCGCTTTCTCGCACGCACACACGTGCACGCCAGGGCATACACGCATTCACATCAACCAAACCCCATTATTAATCATCCCTATCAGTTTCTCACATCTCCCTGTTATTTGCTGTTTAATCACTAAAATAATATCAAGGAGGGGGGGAGAGGGCCCGTTACCATGACAACCAAATGGAAAAGGTCAGGGTGAGTTTATCTTATCAGCAATACCGAATGGTTACTAATTACAGATAGGTACTACCAGCTCTCAGTCCACTGGGCCCTGCCTTAAAACACTATCAGCAATCCACACTGGCCCTGATATTAAAATTATCTCCAGTCACACACACACACACACACACACACACACACACACACGCACATGCATGCACACACACTTCACCCTGCCACACAGATCTTCAGACAAGATGGGCCTCAACACCATCTCAGATATTCCACAATTCTAGTTTTGTTATTTAGAAATAAACAATAAATTCAATTTGAACAGTGTGTATGTCTGAGGTCCATGCAGTTCTGTGCAAATTAGATTGCGTGTATTGGCATAATTAAAACAGTAAAATAAACACCCAGCTAGCAGGATATTACGAGTACCTGAAATGATCACTTGCTGCATATCCAGCGGTTTTTTAAGCCAGGAGAATGTGTGGGGGAAGTCATTAAACCCAACCATTGACCTTAGACAGAAGTGAATCTTTTCTCTAGTTCACTAACTGGTAATTTACAATGAGTTCTCATTAATGCTTCCTCACCTTTATTCATGGTAATGACAAACCGGTGGTAATTAGATTTAGTGGGGCTATGTAGATAACGCCGCTAATTAATGGTAGGTGTTTGTGTACGTGCGTCGGCACACATAATGCAAAAAAAAAAAAAAAAATGTACATAACTCGGGTTTTTCTCCTGTTTTTCATTTGCGTGAATTTATTTATTTTTTTATCATGAGAAATGGTTTTTCCGTTGTGTGTGTGTGTGTGTGTGTGTGTGTGTGTGTGTGTGTGTGTGTGTAAGTAAGCAAACAGCCATGTGTTTGTATGTGGATCTTAAGAGCGCTTGTGTTTCCTTGCGCTCCTCCATTTATCATCTTTGACATTTGGCTGAGCTCGTTCTATCTGCTCCACATCTGAAAAGAACACATTTTTCCCATCAGAAATCCCATAGTGACTTTTGCGTTCGAGTACTGGTGATACTTCCTTCCGTAAGCGGCATCTCCACATGCATCTTTGCTTGGCTGCGTTCCTTCTTCTTCTTCTTCTTCTTGTCTCTCGCTCGCTTGCTTCCCCCCACCTCTCTTTCTCTCTCTCTCTCTGTCTATGAACATGCATGTTATCAGAGAACTAGGGGCTCCACTGATGCCCTGCCTCTTGAAAATACCCCCTTTCTTTCCTGCTGCCAGCCACGCAGTGGGTTATATTTAACAAGCCCCCTCTATCTGCCCTACATCCCCTCTCTGCATGCTCGACACTTATCGCTGCCACACTCGCACCATCTCCGGCTTCTTCTTTTTTCCTTTTTTTCTTTTTTGTTGAAGCTCATGAGCTCATGTGACATGAGTGATGGATAACATTTCAACTGCCGTTCGCATGTTTATCCCGCTCCCTTACCTCTCCTGTTTTTCACTTTTCCCCTGCTGTTTCTTGTTCATTTCATTCTTTGTGCATGAGCTTTTCCTGTTTGTGTTGTTTGTGTACAGTAAAAATGCACAAATATCTGGAAAGATATTAAAAAGGAGAAAAAAAATACAGGGAAGAAAATAGATGACAAAATAGAAATAATTCTCCCGAACTTTCAAGTAGGCATGATTTTTGAAGTTTTTCCACTAAGTTCAGGCGAGGTACAGTAGCTGTGAAGATTTTATTTGTTTTTCATTGGGATTACGTATTTGATAGTTATCATGTTAATGGCCAAAATCTTTATCACAGGTTATGATATCATGGAACTTTATTTGTTAGAACCATCTGTGCAGGTCCGTCCGTCAGTCCGTCCAACCCCCCCCCCCCCCCAACTGTGCTTTAGAAACACATCATCATAACTCACTTTAGTGCATCTTAAAGCCATCATCTATTTTCTAAGGAACTGTCTAGTTTTCTAAAAAGAGCAAAAAAAAAAAAAAAAAGGAAGAAGTATTTTTAAACTAACTCACCTTTTTTTTAAAGTAAACAGGCAGAATGTCTTTGCAAGGGATTTTTATTTATTTTTATTATTATTTTTTTTTACATAAATAATGATGCCCAAGCTCTTTGGTATCTTTACATCCAAAATAAAGCTTGCACCTGATTTGATCAAGGGACTCTTTATACTTTCGTTCCTTGGTTCCTCCCTCAGTTGCAGGCTTTTATTTTGAAGCGTACACAATCGCCCCTACAATCTTTGCTCATCGGCAGTGCAGGGCTGTATGTAGAGGGTCACTGTGGTCGAGATTGGGAATGCTTTTTTTTTTCTTTCTAAAGCAGTGGCGACTTCACCGATATTACTTCGACATCGTTGCTGTTGAATAACAAGTGGATCGTTTCACAGACTCCGTAATAAGACTTCTGATGGGTCTTATTTGGGTCTCAGTTAAAGTAAAGATGTGGGTGTGCTGTTTATAAAAAAAATAATAATAAAAATTAAAAAAATTCTTGTTTTGAATAAATTATAGAAGTCAATTAAAAAAACCTCTCTGTTAGGTTTCACGGTTCAGTTGTGAGGCCTGTGTGGAATGTGAACACAGGAGTGGGCTTCTTGAAGTTTCATGGGTCTGCACTCTTTAAAAAAAAAAAAACAAAAACCCAAAAACTACAAAAAGTAAGAGGGGTGTTTTACTGGTGCACTTTCATGGTTGAGCCAAAAAGGTTAATCCTGATCGTGGCGTTCTCAGTTAATTGAACATAACTGACTATAATATCTGTGAGGCGCTTACTGTACTGCAGGCTCCTTATTCATAGAGTTTAACCACAAACCGTATTTGGTTTCATAGAATGGGCATGTGTTCAGCCGTGCATGGTGTGATTCAGAAGTGGTCCATATGTACTGTATTCAGAGATTTAATGTATAAATATAACACAGATTTATAATTAGACATGTAACTATCTGATGATTTAGAGTAGGGATGCAAACAATTAATCGACTATTGATTAATTGTCGATAAGAAGTTGGTCGAATAAATTAAATTAATTGTCAGGTAATGGGCTATATGCATAGAGGGGTGCTGACGTAGTTCCAATAAAATTTCCGCCAACTTGGTCATTTCCGGTCCGCTTTTGTTAACTGCGTTTAGCTTGTATTTGCATCGTTACCACTGCCATGTCCCTTAAAAAAACGTTTAAATTTCACCGAAACAAGAGTACACCAGCTGAACACTGTTGTGCAAAGATTCTAAAGCGCTACGCGCAAGATGCATTACTGGCCGGAAAAAACGTTGATAATCAGGAAGTATGGAAGTTTGACACTATGGGCGCCATTTTAGTAAGCTGTACTTTCGTCACAGAGGCCGGATACCATGGGAAACTTACGGCATTTTTCTGAAATTGTCTTGTTTTTTCTTGTTTTGATGTATTAGCCTTGTTTACATTATGATAAAATTATGATATCCTGTGTTAAGATGACCAATAGATTGAGTGGATTGTTTGATTTTTTTTTTCTCTCAATAATTGTAGCCCAATTGAGGTAAGTTCAACGACATGCAGCTACACTGCAAAATTCGATTTTTTATCTCAGATAGTAATGAGAACAATGAACCTCCTCATGAGTGCTTGAATAACTTTGGACACTTTAGCGTATGTTTTCCAAGAGGTTGCGCTAGCAGTTGTTTGCTGAAACAGATAAGTTACGGTGGGCTTATCAAAATGGCGTCCACGGTGGTACTTCTGCTTATTGCGTAAGTGATCCATCTTACTCCGCTTTAGAATCTTTGCTGTTGTGTGCCTTTGTGTCCGGCATCCAGTAAGTACAACAAAGTACTTATCTTTCACACATTTCCCTCCAATGAGCAAACTAGGCGTAAATGGATTGTTGCTATCCGGAGGTAGGTACATGCGTATTTATGCTTATCGCGGTGGCTAATCTGCCCCCAAATCTGTTTTGGACGTTACTGGTTGCGCATGCGCACCCCCCAGTAAAACCACTCAGATTGGCTGGGTTACTAGTTTTTCCGGTATTCACGTTGATGACGTATTCAAGGACAGCCAATGGCATTACCCCGTGCTCGAATTTCCCAAATCGGTTTTCCCGAAGCCACGTTTCCATTCCGAGTAATTTTACTGTAACCCTTCTCAGATTAAGGGACATTATAAATGCTGATAAGGTTAATCCTTTATTTATATTATATAGGCTATAGCTAAATAATATTCTGTTTGGTTCTGTGTTCAGAATTTATTCTGTTTCTTCTCATGTTTCTAATGTTTCAAATGCAAAGAGATGAGGCAATCCACAATGTATTTTCATGTTAAAGTAGCCGTAATTTTTATAAAAAATTTATTTTGTAATACAACATGCATTTGTCTGCACTGTGTTCCTAATGGTACAATAAATCCTTTATTAAGGAATAGAACATTTCTTGAATTCAGTATTTGAACTAAATTTAGCATATATTCTTATAGACCCTACTGAAACAGGGAAATTCATCAATTAATCGTTAATCGTTAATCAATCGACAAGGTCAGCCAACTAATGATTAATGAATTAATTGATAATTTGCATCCCTAATTTAGAGACAGACAAGCATCTAAAAGACAATGACTGAAATCAATAGAGGCAATAATCATAATTCAGGTTTGATAATTTATTATGACTTGATTATAGTGTGTTAAGATTGATTGCAGATTGATTATTATGGACAAGGATAGACAACTAGCGTATAAAATAATTCAGTTCATTAAACTGATGTGTAAACGGTCCTTCTCTATGTCGTCATCATTTGTAGGCCTACTGCAGATTCTGATCAAAGGCCACTAAATCACATCATATCGTAACATTCACTCATGTCATCAAATATCGAACTGTCGCTTTAAAGTAAGTTTTAATTTACTCACCCTCATGGACTGTAAACAATAAAGAGACCAAATGTGCAAGTTAGGACCCAATAGACACCATGTGCTAGAGAGGACTCAGGGACTGAGACGTGTGAGTGTGTGACTGAGTTGTAGTGTTAGTGTTAGTGGGCTGTTCGGGCCTCTTATTTCTGTCCGAACCCAACAGAGCAGTGACCGAACCTGACATGCATTTATATGTTTCTGTCCAAACCCGACCCGAACCCGATTGGAATTGTAATGTTTGGCCGAAACAGGCGCTGCTAAGTGATTATAATAATGCTCTATGTCATGAATCTGCCCATACAGAGCACGCGGTCCGCGCATTCGTTTTCGGGCGCTCTGAAAGGAGGTGCCCTTCGGGTTGGGAGCCTACTGTATTTTTTTTTTAATGAACAAAAAGTAACTTTACTATTTTAAATATCAAATGTTTTTGTGCTGACGTGAGCGAACCCGCCCCGAACCCGTGTAACATTTCAGAATATTTGTCCGGACCCGGCCCATTGGGTCCCGCGGGTTCGGGTCAGGTTCGGGTCGGGTATCCATGCTCTATTGTGTGTGTGTGAGTGAGTGAGATTTTTATATCATATTTATTTATAAAATATATGAGCAAATAAAATGTACTGAAAATGACACATTTTCTCAGACCTGTGAGAGCGAGTGAGTGTGTGTGAGCGAGCGAGAGTGTGTGTGTGAGCGAGCGTGTGTGTGAGCGAGTAAAGGGAGGGAGGGAAGGAGAGTGAGTTGGGGAGAGGGAGGGAGTGAGTGAGGGAGGGAGAGTGAGTGTGTGTATAACCTTTTCCATGGAGCTGGCTCCTGAGCAGTAGCTGTGTGTGTTGTCTCTGTTTTTATGTGCTTTTATGGTGATTAAGTCATAACAATTATATGAGAGTCATAAAGGACCACATCCGTTTTCAAAGGCCAGAGTGATGAGACTGCCTTACTCTCTCTCACACACACACACACACACACACACACACACACACACACACACACACACACACACACACACATAGTGGTTCCAGCCTAACATTAAAATTAAGCAATTACATTTAGAGCTTTTTTGAAACTGATACAGAGCTAGTTTTGTTTTTAAGCACAGCATTTAATGGTGGAACTGTGTTCAAGTGACATTGTCCCATGGCGGCAGACGTATCCCGGGAGGCTGTGTGTTTAGGACTGTGATGTTCTATCTCTTCCCGGTATATGCTAGCCTAAACACTGCTCTCAGTGTGCAGCGATGTGGCCTCCAGCCTCCTCGGTGTGTGAATGTGACCTAGTTGTGCACTGGGTGACATGTTCTGCTTGCCGTGGCTGTTTAGTCTATGGCTCAGGCCACAGCAGCTGGGAGGTGTGTGTGTGTGTGTGTGTGTGTGTGTGTGTGTGTGTGTGTGTGTGTGGGTACTCCCTGAGTTGTGATGGCCTGACTTACGATTTTTTGAAGTTACAATGATGATTGTCATATTTACTAAAAAATTGTCAAATATTTAGAAGATATTTAAAATCCGTAGGCTGGCATCGCAGGCAGGCCAGCGTAGCAGCGTATGATTTACGCGGCCGTTCAGACGACAGCCAGAAGTACGCAGCCGACACCCAGAAGTGCGCATTTGATGCTTGGATCACTTGCCTCGCGTGATTCCTCACTCTCTCCCACAACTCCCAGAATTACCTTGTGTATCAGTGTACTGTACAGTGCATTACCTCATGTTTTTTGGGGATTATTAACGGAACAGCTTCAGCGGCGTCTGTCTGTAGCTGGAGCTCAGTATTTGTGTAGCGGGGTGTCGCGGCTGGACGGAGCTCAAAGACACAGTGCGGCTGCATACATCAGGGTTGAATCTCTCTGACAAACTCGCTCTTTTGACAGAAATGTGATTTAAATGAGATCTCACTTAAATGTTAACTCGCTCCAAAAACATTAAATATCAGTCTCCCTGTTAGCAAAACAGAGCACATAAAGAGCTCGTAGCACCCTGGAGCATGATACGCAGCTCTACGAAATAAATATTAAAACAACTGAACTTCAACTGATAGCATAACTACATATTGTTTAAAACTAAAACAACACAACAGGACGACACAATCTCTCATTTTACCATATTGAAACTTTACAATTCATTTTCATCACGAGCAGCATGAAACACGCCCCTCTGCCTCATTCAGGAAGATAACAATGGTATAAAGTCGGCAGTCTTAAAGCGACAGTACCCAGAATATAGACACTTCCAAATTGCACTTTTTTTTTCTTAAATGGAAGTGTGGTGTGCAAACAAATATTTTAACTAATCAAATAAAAGAACATTTGAGATGTTGGTGAAGTTTCAACCAAACAGGAAAAGCATTAAATTATAAACATATAATTTCAACCTGGTTACATAAGCTAGGCTAAGTGGTTCAACAGTTATTCGACTTACAATGCGTGTGGCCAAACACATCTCCATCGTAATTTGAGGAATACCTGTGTGTATATATATATGTGTGTGTGTGTATGTGTGTGTGTGAGAGAGAGTGAGAGTTGGCGGTGTAAGGAGGGTGGATTCTCTCTAGATCTGTAGACACGTAAATCCTGGGGTTGATGCTCAGGAAGTGGATGAGTGTCTGCGTGTGTGTGTGTGACTGTGCATCAAGAAGCAGTGAGACAAGGAGAGCAGGAAGCACCTCCTTTTCATGGTTAGATCACAGAGACAGAAAAGGATGAGAGTCTTGTCCTCCACATACCAGCCCAATCTCTCTCTCTCCTCCTTCAGCATCCTCCTCCCAGGATCACTCGGTGAAGGATGCGCGGGAGAACACCCTCGTCCTCCCCTGCGTATTTCAGCCTTGCTGCTTCGCTGACCCCGCTCATTCCAGCTCCCTCAAAATGAACTCTGTGTAACTTTCTCGCAAAATCATGCGGATGAACACACACTCGCACTCACACACAGATAGACATACATTACGGCTGTCAGAGACCTTTAAAAAAGAGAAATCATTCCATCGCATTGAAACGAGTCTGTAAAGTTTTACTGCAGCAGAATGAGAACAAGAAGGTGTAGCGCTAGAGTGTGTTGGTATTGCATAAAGCACAGGAGGTGAAAATAGCCATGCTTTCTTCACACAGAAAAGCACAGAAAACTGGGCAGTGATATATATGATAGTTTCATAAGTGTAAACCGGTACGCTGCCGTCTTTACCTGGTCTTCATGCAGGAATAATTTTATTAAAAGTAAATTGCTAATTTGGCTATCATATTTATTTATAAAAATTTATAAAAGGTAAACTATATAATCAAATATGTGCGAAAAGAAAATATACTGCAAATGACACATTTACTCAGACCGGTTTTAAGTGGCGCAGGTGCAAAAAAAAAAAACCCACGAGTAATATAATTAGGTGAATATACCATGAAATCTTAAATATTGAAGTGCAGATTTTTTTTTTTTTTGCCTCATTAAAATGTAATGAAATTTCTTTTCAAATGCCAGAACTGATTTGACATTTGCGGTACATATTTGCGAGATATTCATTTATAGATACTCATTGCTCCATTTGCCGTTGCTCCTGTAATGTATGAAGTTAGCAGTACGGTATAAAAGAATGTGTGTGAACGTCGCCTCGGGCTTATCCAAGGACATTTCATATCTGTCAAGTCGGCGGTTTGATAACAGATGCAACAATGTCTCTGAGAGCTCCTTCAGCAGTACACTGTGATATGAGAGGTGGCATGAAGTCTTGCTGCATTTGACGGCATTAATATATTTTGGGGAGAAAATTCTTCAAATCGGCGTTCTGATCTTTTCTGTAGGGGTTTGGAGAACTGCGCAGAATTCAGCGAAGCAGAAATCAGTAGACCGCTAATCTGCGTGGGTTGCGAGTGGATGTTTGTGTGAATAGGTTGTGACCTCTGAGTAACCCCATGCTGTTGGTTAATGTGACGCTCATTAGAAGTCAGTCAGATGCAGCTGGTGGCAGCTGTTGTCCCTTCTCTTCTGTAGACCAAAGGCTCAGAGCTGTTTACCGCCTCTCCATGTCCAAAATGAATCACATTGTCAGTCAGTTGAACTGTAATGACTTGGTAGTCACCGTGTAATACATGTATGTGTGTGCGTTTTACACCACAGCCAAAATTTCTAAAAAAAAAAAAAATTCTTTTAAATAGGCAGGTCTTCCTAAGTTAGCATTATCTTTATTCCATATTGGTTTTTTTGTTTTTTTTTAACAAATTTCGTTACTGATAAATTTATGACATGGCCCGTGTTTAAGAGCACTAGTGTCAGTGTATTCTATTTTATTTTCTTATTTATTTTTGGAGCAGAATGTAGTTGTGGGTAGTTGAATTGCCAGGCAGCTTGAGCTAAGACCCTGCTGTGGAAGCCAGGCATGCAGACAAGAGCCAGGCGATAAGCAGCCTGATAAATGATAGAAAATAGCAGCAGATTTCAACTTTCCCACCATCCCAAGATACACGGTGGGGGGGGGGTGGGGGGGGCATGGCGGTTGACTCAAATGCTTTTTTGGT
>JAQLOM010000036.1:9832989-9849211 GCA_030068315.1 Chrysichthys thysi | reverse complement strand
TACATTAGGATTTAATGTCCTTACCTATTTATGTTGGTCGTTACGCTGCTTGTCATGTGTACAGTACTTGGGGAGCAGTTTTATGGACCTCAGTGGTGTTTTTCCTTGGATTTCCACTATTTTAACCCCCCACACACCCCACACCCCTTCATATCATCGGACTATTCACGTCAACGGACGATCTCTCCCCCAATTAGTCCGTTAATGAGAGAATCGACTGTATATCCTTAGCTACAGCCAATATCCTTAGCGTAATGGCTTAGATTATGAAAGGTGTGATCACTCTTGATCGCTCTATTTTAAAAAGGCTCATGCATTATTCAGACACTTTGGAATTCAGGCAGTTATTTGTGCAAATTCTGTAGTAAATGTTCACATCAAAAAATGTGATTAAGGGCATCGGGGTTCCATTCAGACCAGAGGCCAGTAGTTTTCTTTAGTTTTCTATGAAAAAATAAAGAGACAGAGAGAGACAGAGAGAGAGAGTAACGCTAACACTTTCCCCCCTTTTTTTAAGAAGCCATGTGGCATGTCTGAGATGTCAGAGATCGTTTGAGGTGGGTGGGAAAAACGCGAGTGCATATGAGTTCACAGCGCCTTTTTTTTGTATTTTGCAGTTTCTTAATGGTTGTGTGGGTGGGAATGTGTCTCAGTAGTAGAAACATGTCTCTAAAATGACAGAACCAGTGTTCCATGGGGGCCTGTGGGAAGTTTTATGGTTTTCAGTTAGTTGTCAGGTTTATCATCTCCTTCTCTTCAATCTGTCTTTATTTCTTCCTGAGAGGTGGCTGTGGTTGCGCGGCGGTATGAGGGGCTCAGACGGAGCTGTTATCTGGGCTCGAACAGAGGCGGCTCAACGTCAGACCGTTAACCCCCGTCCCTTTTTCCCTGCTCCTCCTGCGAACGCACACACAGAGACACACACGTATACCACACAACACTACACACAACACCACACGCTCTGTCCCTACCCCAAAACCTAGCACCGCTGCTGTCTCACCCCACAACCTAGACCAATCTTTAATCTCTCTCTCTCTCTCTCTCTCTCTCTCTCTCTCTCTCTCTCTCTCTCTCTCTCTATTTCTGTTCTCCAATTTTCCCCCTTTACTTTAGTTTATAAGCTTTCCCGGTTGATATAATTATATCTTGAACACACTATTTAAAGTGCCAATTATACTTTAATGTAGTGTAGTGTTATAAAATGCAATTTTATAAGTATTTAAGTGAGCTTGACTTTAAATGTCTTTGTGAGAGCTTTTTTCATGACGAAAATGAATGTAGTTAGATGAAACTGAGCAATACATCCAAGATCCCTTTTTATGTTGTGTAATTACATTTTTAGACTAAATGGACTTTTAAACTTAATTGTCCAGGCCAGAAATTCTCTAAAAAAGAAGAACAATATCATGTGATCCTTTCTGTTTGTCAGAAATTAGCTCACCACAATGCACAATTTTCTTAACAAGAGTTTGATCTTTAATTTGACCCGTGCACTTGGGCTATATTCATGGCTAGCTTTCAATTATTGTCGAATACTAAGATGGTTATAGATACTAAGTGTAAACTAAGAGTATGTATTAATAATTTAGGATTTAACAGATCCTTTTTTATTCCTACATGGAGTAGTTAGACAGTGAATGTACACTCCTTGAGCCTTTAAAATCCTCAACGTTCCCATGAAATAGTTTCATAGCTGTTGATGTGTTTACGGATGGAGAAGCCCTGACAGTATAAAGACAGAATCATGTCCGAGGAAGCGACATTTTCCGGCACCGCAGAGCCCCAAGTTGCTTTAACCCTTCTGAGAAGTGTCCATCACATAACCGCAACCTCATTCCAGTTCCACTATTCGGAAAATGACTGAACTTCAAACTTTTTTTTCCTCAGCCAAACGGAGGTTACAAAAATGGATGATGTACGAAAAGATGAACGGCCCGAAAAATGCATAATGAAGCATGTTTACTGCCAACAGGATACTACTATAGAGCATGACCTGCTTTCATGGGTGGGACGTGCGTGTGTCTGTGTATATAAATCTATAATTTCTTTCCCTCCGACGAATCTAGAGAGCATTTCATTGGAACATTGAGACTAGTTATGAGTTTTCATATATGAAAAAAAATTTCATATACATGGGACAATCAAAAAGTACAGTTGATCCTCTCATTAACGGACTAATTGGGGGGAGAGGTTGTCCATTGATTTGAATAATCTGATGATGTGAAGTGTTTTAGTGTGGGGGGGGGGGGGGGGTTAAAATAATGGAAATACAAGGAAGAACCCCCCCAAACAGGTCTATAAAAGTGCTCCCCAAGTACGGTACACATGACAAACAGCATAATGACTGTCAGGGCCGTAGGGTGAAGGTGGACACATGCAGACTAGGTTTGATTTAGGCTCCAGGCAGAAGTACAAGAGATGGCAGGCAAACTCGTGGTCTAAGAACAGGCAATGGTCAAACAGGAACAAACTGGTATGTCAAAGGCTAGGCTAGGCATAAACAATGAAAAGGCAAGATTCGCCAACCGGCAAAAACACACACGGAAATGAAAAGACTTGATGAGGGTAATAAACCGGGAAGTGAAGTGAAACGGCTAAACAGAATTACACACGAGGAGTAGCAATTAATGCTTCGCGAAGTGAATGTCCATGACCGAGTCTCTTATAGTCAGAGTTATTAGTCCACATGCGGATCACCTGTTTAAGACCATGTGACGTTCAATCATGGAGCGAATCCTCGCGCCCGCAGTGCCATGGAGGGGTGGCGCAAGTCCCTCGGCTTGCACCGTTACTGGGAGTACTCAAAGCGGGCGCGCAGGTGGATCCATGACTATGACCAACATAAATAGGTAAGTACACTGAGCAAACATTGAGGTGAAAAACACCAAATAATCGCCGAAAAAAAACAGTATAGCTTCACAACGACCAAAGCTCAACCGACGCTTGTAAACAGCTAGTAGCACGCACGCCACCGCCACCTAGCGGACACTTGCTGAACTACTGGACTCAATTCGTTACACCCGGGATTTTTATACTGTCGTACCGGACATTCTGGCTAATGGATTATGTATTCAGACCAGCGGATTTTGTCCGTCGCATCCGATATCCGTTAATGCAGCGTCCGTAGATGAGAGGATAAACTGTAAAGGCAAAATATATCTAACAGCTTTGATGGAAGTAACTGTGAGAAATTGAAGATATCACTTTGCCACAAAGTCCCCATGTAAACTGAGACATTTGTTGTATCATTCAACTTGCTTCTGGATTCCTGCAGAGAAGTTTTCGAGCACTGCTTCATTTATTTCATCATCAGAGGTGAAACTGCGACCAGACAGTGCCTCCTTCAGTGGACCAAAGATGTGATATGTGCTCGGCACCAGATCCGGGTTGTAAAGAGAATGTGGAAGACATTCAAACCCAAGCCATTACACTGTCTCTACCGACACTGCTGCTGTATGATGACATGCAGCAAGATCATGGTCCAGCAAGATTGTTTTGGACACCATTCCTCTTCTTTTGCTGCAAATCGCTGGTGTAAGTTCATTTTGCAGCAATGCGCAGTAATTTGCACTGTTCATTGTTTGCCCACGCACTTGGAAATGTGCCAGAATGGACCCCTAAAAGATGTCCCGAAAGAACATCAACCTGAGTTTCTCAGGGGAGGGCTGACTACTTCTTCACTGGAGAAGATGGATGTCTCCATGCTTTGCCATTTGTTCTCTCGGTTGCCACATGATTGAAAAAAGTCCTTGATTCTCCCTTCTCATATGGGGCGTGTCCTCACAGAATGAGTCCAGGTGGTCAAAAAAATTAAAAGTTGTTTTATTGGATTTTCTAATGTACCGTGTTTTTTTTTTTTGTCTGTTTTTTTTGTTGTTGTTGTTGTTATGTTTTGTTAAATCTAGTGTGGCTAATCCAGAGAATTTAGCGAAAATGTTTAAGGTGTCATGATTTTAACAGAAAAGTAAGATTGTAAAAAATATCTGTAAAATTTGATGTGTAAATTGAAATAAATCATTTTTTTCACAGCATTGGATTTGTTTTGTGGTGACACGCCCGAATATATTTTTTAACTATTTTTGAGTGTTCCTGAATGTGATGAACTCAAAACTTTCAACGAGAGTATCTCCAAAAGTCTTTTTTCAGATAGTACTATCATATTGGTGTCCATACCTG
Source organism: Chrysichthys thysi (assembly GCA_030068315.1). Lineage (NCBI taxonomy): Eukaryota > Metazoa > Chordata > Actinopteri > Siluriformes > Claroteidae > Chrysichthys > Chrysichthys thysi. The sequence goes on along the minus strand of JAQLOM010000036.1, from coordinate 9,845,035 downwards.
GCCGTAAGGTTTTGATTTCAGGTAAACTTTCAGGATATTTTGCTTATCCCGTAGGGTGAATATTTATTATGTAGAACCCTACAACAGAGTTTTTCCCGTTCAGAAAGGAAGTAGACGCCTTCTTTTAAATGCTTATTTGTCCAGTGACCTAGGAGTTCTTATGGCAAGTGTCACTCGCTACAAACCGTGGTAATTTTACAGTTTAAATGGTTAAAATTGTGTACGTTATTTCTGATTCAAGAGTAACTCTCATGGTACGGGTGCTACCATGGCTTTTTTTTTTTTTTTTTTTTTTTTTTTTTTTTTTTTTTTTTTTAATAAATGTTCACAATTTTGTGGTGATGAATTGTTTATGTAAATCATTATTTGCTTTTTTTGGCGTCTGTTCCACACACACCTGCACTGTAGTGTAAGTGCGGTTGGTTGTGGGATGAAAGTGGTTGAAAGTAAAGTGTAACGACAGTTTAATATATGTCACAGGAAATGCCTCGTGAGTTTGATGTGAGTTGATTTCGGCTTTGAGCAGCTTGCCTTCTGTATGTGTGGCTGTATCCGTGTACAGCATATCCATCGTTCACGTAACAATTGAAAAGTTAGGAAACATGCCCTTATCCCCTTACTCTTATCCGGAACTCCTGCTCTGTGTGTTACACTGGTGTCATGCTGATGATTGAGAGGTGTGGTGTGTAATCTACAGCGGTGTTTATCACACTGCCTGCACCATGTGACCTGGATACTGCCTCTTCGATCGCCATCCTATCAGATGCCTGAGCCTTTCTGCCACTTCCTGTCCTTTCCTGTTCCATGTTTCAGTTTGGCTTTGCTCCTTCCAGTCTTCTATCTCTCCTTCACCAACTTCCCATTCCGTGTGTGTGTGTGTGTGTGTGTGTGTGTGCGCTCAACAGACACAGCAGTCCGTCTTAATATGTATCTGGAAAGCACAAGAACTTGGTCATGAGGACTTGGGATATATGTGTGGTGTAATGTACAGCATATAACACTAACCGTCAAGATGATGTCAGATATTTAAGCAGATTAATGATTCAGGGTCAACAGGAAAGAGACAAGATGAAAAAACGTAGACGCAATGAAGGAATATAGCAGAAAAAAAACTCATGGAAATTTTGAAGTGTTGTTTTCATAGAGGAAGTAAGGGATCAAGGGGTCTTAACTAGAATTGGGCAGAATATTGAGGGAGGGGGATTGACGGTTAAATATCATACACGCGCTTCTAAATGTACAGTATTTAATGATGTACAGTGGTACCTCTGGTCATGGACGCCTCCGAAGACGAACAAATCAGTTCCCGACCACAAAATCCACCAGAATTTTGCTTCTGGTCATGACCACATAATCAGGTGCCGAACAAACACAGTCTCGGTCATTTTCCCTTTCCGCTTCGTACCCGCCAGTGTTTTCCCATTTTCTGTTTTCTGTTCGTGTTGCGCAGCTAACAAAGACGCGAATGTCCCTTTGACCGGTCTCGGTCAGACGCACGTTCATTAGCTGTACAGTAACCTCCTCCCCGCCCATCTTCCTCCTCACTTCCTTAACACCAGAAGTCGACTCATGCAAAGTTTGTTTTGTTGATTGCGTACAATAAGTTTTTGTATAATTAAGGATTGTTCAAACTTTGATTTTTTTTTTTCCTGTGCTTAAAATTCATGAAAAAATGTTTCTCTCCATTTTTGCTCTATAAGCTTCATTCTGGGTCCCAAGAAAGTGGAAAGTGGAAATGGTCGTGAGAGTAAGAAGCCTAAGCGTATAACAGTTGAAATAAAGAAAGAAATAATTGCAAAACATGAGAACCGCCCCCATATCCCTCCGCCACCGTCCACCTACACCAGCGACTACGTATCCACTGCAGAGGGAACGTGCATTAAAATCATCTGTTTATTTCATTTAGTTTTAGTTTTCTATAATTAAAGTTATTTTAATTTTATTCTATGTTTTATTGCCATACGAATTATAAACCCATAATACACTTTAAAAACATGTTTTTGAGGGCTGAAACACGTTCATTGTATTTACTGTACATTCATGTCCGTGGGAAAAACTGATTCGGGTCGTGAACAGAGTCTCGGAACGAATCAAGTTTGTGACCAGAGTGTCCACGGTATTCTGTTACACTACATGGAGTACATTCTGACACATGAGAAACACTTTTTTTCATTCTGCTGTAGACAATTGGTGTAACTGGTTGGACATTTTTTATGCTATGCTTCCTGGTGGAGAAGCTGATCATTACATTTTTCTCTCTACATCAACATGACTGGAAATGTGAGCACAATCAAACTACTCCACCTATTTAAACAACATTCTTGTCACTGTGCAGTTTGTATATCAAGCTCATCTAGCCAAACTGGATAACAATTAGATTTGTGTCAAAAGTATGAAAAAAAGAGGGCAAAATATACGTTAATTTGACTTTGCATATATGCTTTTCTAAGAAGGTAGTTAGTCAAACTAATCTAGCACAGAGAGACATGAAAACATTTTTTACGCAAAACAAACTCCTAAAACCAAAATTCCAAGCTGTTCTCTTGGATTTTGTTCAGTTTTCAAGCTTTTTCATTTGAAAGCCCTCTGCTTCTATCATTATTTGCAAATAGACCCCACACCCAATTTTTCCCCCTGCTCATATGTACGCTGTGAATGACTAAAAGTATGAGGACGCATGACCATGACCCCCAAACCTTTGTCATAATGTTGGAGGTGCATGATGAATTGGAGTCTCTCCTCAAATGCAGTGTGCTTTTATCTTGGAAAAAAAATATGCCTGTAACACACGTTGTAGTCACTACAGTGAAGATGTGATATTTTCAAGGCATTCTGTAAAAAAAAAAAAGGGGGGGGGAAGAAAAATAGTAACCACTGTTTTGTTCCTAATGTTCCATGATGTCCCTCTTTGTCAGCCACTTCTGCAGATTACTCATCTAAAAAGCATTTTAATTAGTGACCGTGTATCTGTTGTATCTGTATTTTTCTGTTAATTATAAAACCAAGAGCTGTAGCATAGTGTCAGAGTGATACGTTCGCTTACGTTTTTTTTTTTTTTTTTTTTTTTTCTCCCCCTAGAAAATCTAAATTCACTTGACACTATCATTAAAACGACCTATTTAAAGTCAGGAGTCGCTAAAGTAGACTTGAAATAATTATTGAATTAATTATCAAAGTCACATAGCGTACAATTAATTTTGTGCTTTTGCCGGAGTCCCCCCGCGCCCCCCCGCCTATGCACCGAGAATGTCAAGAAACATTTTCTAATTAATTTATGGGTGATAATCAGGAGGAGTTTCTGGAAGGTCTCTACTCTTGGTTTATGAGAGGGTAACCATGGTAGAGGACATGGAGAGTGAGGGTTAGCGCACACACACACACACACACACACACACACACACACACACACACACACACACACACACACAGATACACTGGCATGACTTACACACATATGCAGGTTCTACACTCGTCTTTTTCTGAAGCATATTAACCCATTAACTGCCAAATTTTTCTTCAGAAAATTTTCATGCATTTCTATTAACGAACATCCAAATGGTAACAAAAATATCTACGTTCAAGAAATATGACTGTTAATATTTCTGAAAATTCAATTTGTAGTCAAAGTCCCAAATGGGGATCATGGCACATGCCATCTATTTTTTATGCCATTCAATATATGATCCCCAAATGGGGACCACGGAAGGTCATGGGTTAAACATGCCAGGTTTTCATGTTACTGATGCAGCATTTCAGCAGTATAAGAGAAACACGTTAAGCTAAATGAGAAGCACCACTTAATGACTACGCATAAAGAGATCTGAAATGAAAAGAGCCAGTTGCACAGCAGGAAAATTTTCGGTTAACGAACAAAAATGGGTCCGTTTCTGCGGAAAATCGATCAGGATTTATGATGTGAAATGTAGGAAATGTTTTAAAATGGATCACAGAGCAGAATTTACATGATAAACATATAATACGTTTCAATATTAGGTTTTTTTTTTTTTTAGTTAAAAAAATGTCCAGTGTCAATATTACTAAGCAATATTTTTTTAGACAAAACGATCATATATTCCTTGAGTCATAACTTCCAAAATCCTACAAGTCACCAACCAGTGGGATCATGTTGAGCGAATGTGTGGTAAATATTTGGAAAAATCTGAACAAACATTATACCACAGCTAAGAATAATGTGTAGAGTGTAAAAGTAACGTGTAGAGTGTATGTTGTTTAAAAAAGAAAAAAAAAAAAGTCACAAAATTAAATCTATGTATTTTTACTCTAATTGGTTTCTGACTTTTCACACACCCTGTATTGTAGAGTACGACTGGAACCTCCTTCTGTCTCTTTCTGCCGGCTTCTGTGCATACACAAAGACATCTCAAAAATCATTTTAGAAAAATGTTTTTCTAGAAACTTCTTGCGAGCTGCTCAGCCATAGTACCCAAGTTGATGGTGATCCCTCACAGAAGTACTCCGACTCATTAGGAGTCGCCCTGCAACATCAGCGGCCTTACAACTAGGATTTTTTTCAACAATCCATTTGGTCTGAAGACCCCTGTCCGAGGGTCCAGGTCGACCTGAGCGGGATGCTGATGAATCCTTTCCTTTGCTTTTGAATTGTACAATCACTCTGTTGACTGGAACAAGAGAAATCCCAAGGTTTTCTACAATCAGACACTGGCTAAGTCCACCCTCAGACTGACCCACAATACAAACTCTTTGAAATTAGTCAACTCTTTCGCTTCTGGTGTTCGCAGCATGGCTTGTTGCTCTAAACAATTAATATACTGTCATCTGAAATGCTAAAATAATAATAATATATTAACAAGTTTGAAGCACCAAGTGGTATCTGCGTAGATAAAACGTATTGAGGGGTGTCTATTTACTTTCGAGATGTGTGTGTGTGTACAGCATCGTCAGTCTGACATACAGTATTACAATTAAACTAAAAACCAAAGGAAAACAGGGGTAAAAACTAGGAAACATGATTTATAAAATATATGAAAGTAATATAATTTAGTCATTTTTCTTTTCCATCTGAATGGAAATTTATTTTTGTAAGGAAGCCAACACGCACAAAGCACATTTCTTCTTCCAAGTGTTGAGCACGATAATGAGATTTTCTCATAAATAGTTTTCCAGAAGGAAGTGTAACTTCCAAAAAGTGGAACAACATTCCAAAAAAGTTCAGAGCGGCTCTGAATCCAAAGTCAAGCTGTTAATGAGGTCTCCATGCATTGCATTCTGTTCTGTTACCATCATTTTGCCAAACGCTTTGACGGGTATGTGACTCACGTCGCCCTCTGTTGGTGACAGTTTCTGAACGTTTCACTAAGCCCAGGGAAGATAATCTAGTAAAAAATTATTTCGCCTGTGGCCGATTGAGAGGCTGTCCATCTCCCTGCCATTTCATAGTTACTTTCTTTTCTCTCTCTCTCTCTCTCTCTCGTAGATTTTTTTTTTTGAACATGCAGATCCTTATTTGTTTCTTAGTCACCTCACCATCGCGTCGTTCCTGCTTTTCATTTGTGTGTCAGCTTTATCGTTTTTCCCGCTCACATATTGGCTCTTCTGCATGTTTGGCATGTGCTCTTTTCCAGGCCTTGTGCTGGGCTGATAAAGGTTCAGAAGTACAGTTAAGAGAAATTAGTTGTGTAAACAGTAGTAAATGTCAATGATAAAGTTCTGTTGAAGCTCATCTGCGTGGCAACACAGGTGTCTTATCTCTCTCTGGCAATAGACGGCAAAATGGAAATGATGCCATGATGGTGAGTATGCAGTGTGCAGATCCCAGAAATTTGTATCTTTTTTAAACTGAATGTTTTGACTCTGCTTGGGCCTGACTTTGTGTGCGTGCGTGCGTGTGTGTGTGTGTGTGTGTGTGTTGCGGGGCTGGGTCGCTCTGAGAGAGTCAGAGAGTGAAATCGGATTGTTGGCTAATCTGAAATTTTAAATAGGCCCAGATGCCTTTTGAATTAACAAATCATTTTGAACTGTACATTTCAAGAAAAAATGCTTTTGCTTTTTAAATGTGTATTCTTCGGACGAACATACGAGCGAACCCTCACTTCCACGCGCACAGTGGGCAAAAAGCCTGAGTTTGTTGCTCAGTAGAGGTTAAACCCCACCCATTAGTGCGGGGTCGGAGTGCATCTCGGATAAAGATTTCCTGTTGTACTTTGTCAAAAAATCAATGGCTGCACACTGATCCGCTCATTTGATATCAACAATAGTCTTTTTTTTTTTTTTTTTTTTTTTAATCAATTAGTCGTGATAGGGAAGCTCTGTACCGGTGAGGCAGAGTTCTTCAAGCGTGCTCTTTAATGTAGTCGATATTTCCTATTAAATGAATCGTGTGACAATGCTGAGTTGTGATGTTATAGGTTTTGCGATGCAGAGGGGAAATGAATAATTCTTCACTTCGATTGTTAAGAGGTCATGCTGCTGAAGCTTTACGCTGGATTTGATTTCACCTTCCACAAGTTCCCCACAGTGCTGACTGTGTGGGTTTTTTTTTGTTGTTGTTTTTTTTTTTTTTTTTTTTATAATTTAAAAAAAAAATGTTATAAACCTCGTTGCAATCCCTATTAATTAGCTCATGCTCAGAAACAAAGCTGAGTTTCTTTTACAAGGTTCCTGTAGGTAAAAAAAAATGACAGCTGAAAAGATCAGCTATGGATAAAGTGAGATAAATTTGAGAATCTTTTCTCTATGAAATAAGGTGTGTGTGTGTGTGTGTGTGGGTGGTTGATTATCAGATGTATTGTTTTTAGTGGCATGTTTTCTTATGCAAGTGGATTTCTGTTTCTCTTTAAATTGTAATGGTATTTACTTACAGTAATGTTTTTTATTGCTGGCATTAGCATAATTTTCACATTTCGTAGACTACATGGAAAAATCCTCCTGCAACACAGACTCTGAACTGCTTTTCTCCTCCGATTCTGTGTGGGATTCTGACCTTGAACTTTTCCCATTTTTCCTGCGTGTCCTCCACTTAAACCGAGGAGTAGCAAGTCCAGTGAGACTGTCTGACATTTCAAAACAATGAATGTTATTTGAGGGCAGTATTAAACACAGAAATATGACACTAATAATTGATTAATATTCTTATACTTTGAACATCCAGGAAATATGATCAATCCTCCCTTCACCTTTTTTTTTTATTTTTATTTATTTATTTATTTATTTATTTATTTTTTACTCGTTCTCACCTCTCCTCTCCTCTCCAGGTGGCCAACATCATTACTTATTTAATTAATGATGGTGCGGTTGTTTTATTGCAGTCAAGCCAGCCAGGTGCTTGAGCTATTGATAAGGGTTTGTGTGGACACTACCAGCGTGGAGCGCTATTGATAAGAGCTGTGTGGACTCATTGCTATTGATAAGGCCAGCATGCAGTTTTTGGGCATTTGGTCACACAATCACATCGATAAGGCTGGTAAGGTTACTGCGGGGCGTTGCTAAGGCTGGACACAGGGCCGATATCAGAGGACTCAGCCGGGCATTGTGTTGGAGATCAGTGAGGTCGTGATGATAAGGACATCGGGTCTTTAAAAGTGAGGTGTTAAGGTCATTAACCAAGAATGAGATGTTAGGTGGGTGTTCTGGTGATGCAACTCTCCTTAGTAAATATGCTTACTAAATATCTTTTTTTTTTTTTTTTTTATGTAGTTTTATAATAGGTTCTTCACTCACTGGAACCAACAGAACGAAATATCCACTTCCTGTATAGAAAGTCAACTCACTTTAGTGCAAAAAAAACAAAAAAACCCACTGCAGGTTCATGTGAAGGTTCGATTCTGGCACTGATGCTAAGATTAGGGTGCCCTGATGGACCTCCTAGATTTCCGGGCTGCTGGGGTGATAGCAAGCTTGGACACTGGACTTTAGACTGTTGATAGCAGCACAATCACTGATGGCTAATGACAAGCCTGGTTAATGGCCAACCTGCTTTAGAATGGCCAGTCTGACCTATTGCTACATGGATAGAGTTCTTCACTTCTTCACATCTGTCTTTCAGCCTTACTCTCCGTGTCCCAGTGCATTCTAACCAGGTCTCGGTCAGACAGAATTCATCCTTCTTTGCTTCCATCTTCTCACAATGTCTGCTCGCTTTCTCCCTCCCAGTTTCTCCAGGTTTTGGCTGTGGGAAAACCATTTTATCAGTGCTTGTCGGTTGTTCTCTGGTGGGGACAGATACAGGGAAGATAGATGAGTGTTTTGACATGGAGAGTGTTAGACAAACACTCTTATCATCCTGTGCACTTTAGGCTGACCCCTGAAAGTGAGACTGAACCACAGAGAGACCTGCAGAGTGTGTGTGCCACTCATGCCTTATGCAACTGGCCATGCAAAAGAATTACATTAATAGAGAAAACACAGCGTGGGCATTGTCATAGCGTGTAACCGGGCTAACTGTTAGCTTAAGTATTCTTTAACTGTGTGTGTGAGTGATCTTGAATGTAGGAGTTTCTAAGAATTGTCATATCTCTGTGTAGAGCTCTTGTCTGTTCCTGTGTAAGGCTTGCATCTGTGAATCAGCAAAGCCTTGACTCCTATCACTGTTTTGCACTTATCTGTCAGAGGAAGTACAAAAGTTCTTTTTGTTTTGGCCCATTTTTTCCAAGTACGCTCTTGATTCTTACTGTTGTGTTTACCAAGCTCCACCTAGTGGTCCAGACAGCAGTTGACTCAAAAGAGTTCCTCCTAAAGATGATTTCTGGGAAAATATCACAGGATGGAAAACGTTCCTGTGGTTAAAGCAAACATAACATAAATGATTAAAATACATATAAATTATATAAATATTCCAACACATGAAATTGTATGATATAACTGAAGCAATACCATCTACAGACGATTTCGCAGCTCACTGCAATTCTCCTGATACATTTCTGAACAGGCTGCTCAGAAGAAGGGTGTCTTAATAAAACAAGCCAACGACAATGGAAAGAGTAAAATGTACAAATACACTGTGGACAGGCACTTTGATCTGAGGTCAGTAAAGCGCTTGCTATTTGTATTTGGAGGGGAATGAAAATAAAAGTATGGCATGATGATGGAGTTTTGGTCCGTTTTCATTCCTTCAGTCAAGGTAATCGACTGCGTTAAAGTGAATTGTGTATTCAAGGCTTCACTCGCCATCATGTCTTTATGAGAAAAGTTTCAGAAGACATTCCGAACAATTATACAAAGTGAAATTAAGCCCATTTGTTTAATAATATTTTATTATCTGTAAATAAGCCCCTGAGGAGTTACTTCGGGCGTTGCTTTGCTTACGCTTACCGTTTGGTTTCTGTCTCTTGTCACTATTTTTCTCATCAGTTTGGTCACCTGTCAATTCCATAGAGGGTGAAAGCTAACATGGACTTTCTTTAAGACTCATCAAGTTAGACAAATCTTTTCAAACTGTTCCTCTTACTGTGTAAAAAAGCATTGAAACACCCATTACATTACATTACATTATAGTCATTTGGCAGACGCTCTTATCCAGAGCGACTTACATTTATTTTATTTATACAATTGAGCAATTGCAGGTTAAGGGCCTTGCTCAAGGACCCAGCAGTGGCAGCTTGGTGGGACCTGGACTTGAACTACCAACCTTCCGATCAGTAGCCCACCATCTTAACCCACTGAGCTACCACTGTCCTACACCCACAGAGGAAAGCACTATCTGCCCTCTTTGGCATACATGAACACACAGACACCTGCGACTGGCTAATGTCGCTGTGATTGACAGTACTGACAGAAGAGAGGCAGAGAGAGAATATGAGATCCCTCCTACCCAAAGAGCATGGCTAAATTTGCTCTCTTGTTTCATGGCCATGAGTGGCTATGGCATTGTCACAATTTTCGGTCTCCCTTTTCTTCATTTCTAGCTTTGGCTTCTTGGGGTGTCCATGTAATCATATTTGTAACAGTTGATTTTATTTCCCCTGTGTTTTTCTGTGTGTATAAACAGATGATTTGAAGCTGTGTGATGGACCAGAGGACTCTAAGGTTCTGGCTCGCAAGGACCTGGCGGTGGACACACTTTGGGGTCCTTTCTCTGGAAGCATCCAGTCAAATGAAACTGCAAATGGAGTATCCAGTCAGGTAACTGGGCTGATTGATTATTTTTGGAAACTTTGGGGTATTTCTAACAAATATTTGTTTGAGGAAGAGCAGTGTTGGTGCTTGGTTGCCTCTCTGCATGAGTCCCGCATTTCTAACGTTCATGTGATGTTCACTGAGCACAATGTGTTGTGTATGGCAAGCCTGCTGTCATGTGCTGGAAATCCATCCAGTCATGTGATGCGGAGTATTTATTTATTTTTTTTTCCGTCCGGCCAAGTAGTTTCTTACATTGAAGAGATAACACAGCGTAGACCTTCCCACTTTCACCATTCATGCACGTAAAATGTTAACGCAGATCTTGACTTGAGATGACAAAAAGATGATAAAGTACATATTGATGTACAAACCATATATATATATATATATATATATATATATATATAAAAGGTATAAACCACCCTTAGCCCAAATTTGTAAAATATATGTAACAGTTATCACAGGAGTGAGTAATAATTCACTCTATCCTATTAAGCCAGGAAAGAGAATAGCTGCATGTGGTTATATGCAAATGGGGGGTTTTGATGTCTTGAATGTCGAATGAACTCGCCTCCTTTTTTTTCCCTCTGAACCGTACGGATTCGTTGGCTGAACCTTGTGTGTGATTGGCCGCTTCATCGCCCCCCCCCAGACGGACGCTCCTCTTTTATCTCAGCATGGCGCCATCCTCCTGGACAACAAACCTCAATGATTGATTTCGCCTTGATAGTCTCTCATTTCTAAGATTTCATTTATTATCAGGATTTCTAGGTCCGCACCCTCCCCCTCCCTCCCTCCACCTTTCCTTCACCACCTCCTCCTCTTTCTCCTCTTAATCTCTTTCTCATTCCCTCCCTCCCTTCCTCAAACCTTGTTATCAGAGCGGGGCTTTGTTGATGATTTTCAGTTTGGAACTTTCGCATTCGTATTCTATCACATCGGCTCTCCTTCTCACACGGCACTATCTGCGAGCCGAAGGAGTGTGTATCTGTGCGAGATAACGGCCAGAGAATCGCACATTCCTTCTTCACTCGCTGTCCCTCCACATCCTCCTACTTGGCTGTCCACAGCTTAGGCTGAGGGGGTCACCAAGGGTCAGGGCCAGTACTTCTGAGCCAAGGCGCTCACTCAGACACAGCCTTAGGAGTAAGCCGAACACAAGCAAAGTGATGATGCACACGATGAAATCATGCGCGTGTTGCTGTTCCGTTTTGTAATGTAAAAAGCATGTGGGATTCGGTATCACATTATCGCAAAATATAGCACAGCCTTCACCGAACCATATAAGGCCAATTGCGTAGCGAGATGTGCCTAACTGGACAGTTTGAAGCCGGCTCTCTGATCCAGTTTGAAGCAGCTCTAATGTGGAGGAAGTGTTTGGCTTTGTGGCAGCTTCAGCACCAGGGTAAGGTGGCAGTCCTGACCCAGCATCGCTGCCAACCCTGTGTGCTTTACACTCGCTCTACAAATTTGCCTTTCCTATGCCCTGCTCTGATAAGCTATCAGCCTTATACTGCCCGTCCAAATAACACAAGAAATGAGTGCTTGCTCTATGGATACCAGTCCCACAAATGCACACACTTTGACGGCAAAATGGCGTCACGAGTTAGAGGGTCAGTGCAAGGGATTGCTTCTTTACGTCGACCAAAGCTAATAATAGACGTTTATTATTTCTCCAATTAAATCTGCATTCCAACAGAGAAGAAACCAGTACTGCTCGCTGAAACCTTATTTCAATATAATAAAAATTCTTGACTTATATTTCTTATGCCCAGTCACACACCAGCCTGTTTTAGCACTTTCTCACAAAACAACAAGAGAATCCAGTGGCAAATTTTGCAGATTTTTTTTTTTTTTTATATTAAAAGCTTTTGTCAATCTGTGTGTGTGTGTGTGTGTGTGTGTGTGTGTGTGTGTGTGTGTGTGTGTGTGTGTGTGTGTGTGTGTGTGT
>JAQLOM010000036.1:9796233-9807763 GCA_030068315.1 Chrysichthys thysi | reverse complement strand
GTTAAACTATATGTGCGCGTCATTACAATTTCTTAATATTTTTTATACTTGTCCTCAGATATCTATTTTAACAGTCTATATGGGTTTCGAGAGAGTCCGTAGCCTCTTTCGACAAAAGTATGCCCTCCGTTTACGAGCCGCGTTTTCAACACGCTCCGGTAAGTCTTAGGGAAAACCAATTCCTGAAATTCGACACCGGGGTCATGCTACTGGCTGTCCTTGGACACGTCATCAACAAAAATACCGGAAAAACAAGAAACCCAGCCAGTCGGAGTGGTTTTACTGGAGGGTGCGATTGCGCAACCAGGAAGTACGAAATGGAGACGAGGGCGTAGACTAGCCGTGCAGATTAGCATACATACGCCCGTTACTTTGTGTTTTATGACAATCTCTGTTTAAAATGAAGTATTGTATTTGTTCAGCCCTTGGTGAGCTTCTCTCATTACTGTATTAATTTTCCAAAGCCACAGGGAGCCGCCGCATAAGGATGAAAGAGCCGCATGCAGCCCCAGAGCCGCAGGTTGCCCACCCCTGTTTTAGATTATGATTTTTACAACTGTTTTAGGTTAGGGAAGTGACTTAGGATAGGGTGTGATTCAACTTACACCAAAATTCGGGTTACTTCACTGTTGTATGAACGGAACAGTGTCGTAACCCGAGGACCCCCTGTATTTATATTTTTGTTTGTTTTTTGCTTTCTACCTTTTACCACATACATGAGTAAACAGATGCCTGCAATTGGCTAGTGTCTCTGGGATTGAAAGGCTCACAATTCTTGGCTGTGGCATCTTTGCGATTCACTCTTGCAATGTTAATCATGTGATGATGAGGTGAACACTTTTCTATTGCAACACCCGGGATCCCACCACACCCATTTGACAACATCACTCCATTAAAGTGGATAGGTTGTGATCATGTCATCCCAAAGCAACTTCTGCATCGTGCTGGTTTCGTATTTCAATTTGTCCCAGGTTATTTGAAAGAGACGTCTCACTCTTCCCAGAATCCAATGCCTTGTTTTTATTTTGAAAGCATGTGGCCACTACTCCTTTAGCTTTCTGCACAGTAAAACCTACACTGTTAGTGATCCCTGTCTAAACCCATCTCAAAGCTTTTCTTCATTCACATCAGCCATGGAAGTTGGGAACAAAATAGGCCAGCCTCTTTATCTAGCCTTATGTTTGAGTTAATCTATACCTGTAATAATGTAAATGATTATTAATTCCATAAATGTCATGTTACAAATTAAGAATTAATTCGATCATTAAGCCCATATAAACATAGCAAGTGCACAAACTGGAAAAATCTATGTTCTTATCATTTATATAAAATTCTATCATAAGCATTAAGAGCAATCGTTCCAAACTATACAATTCTATTACTGTCGAGCTTTAATGCTCCATTATCATTCTTTGCTCATTTATCCCAAAATTGATTCAAGCCAGCTCCCTGTTACATCACTTCACTGCTTCTACAGCCTGCCATTGTTCAGTGTGACTTTAACTCATATTTATCCCCTAATTCACTGTTACCATGAGAGTCATAACAGGAGAGCAGAACAGACTGGGAAATAAAAGGCAAATAAAAGGACTTGATAGAAATTACACACTGACCTGTGTCACGTTGACCTGCAATACTTCCTTCTGCAATGCCAGACATAATCGCTAACATGATGATTTTAAACAGTTGAACAGGAGGATGTTGATTTTCTCAGGAAACAGAAGCATGGATCAATTTGCCCAAGCAATATGTTTTAAAGGCTGACTGCTCTATGTTTATGGGCTCCAATAATAACCCACAGATTACAGTGACTGAGGTCAACATGTCTGTTCTCTGCAGGTCTTAGCTTCACTCATTGACATTTAACAGTAAAACTGTAGGGTAGGGATGACACAGAAGAAAGGCACACTCAGTTATACACTCTTCGTCCACTTTATTAGGAACACCTGTACACCTGCCCACCAAAACTGGACAGTGGAAGACTGACAAACGTGACTGACCAGGTGATTTTTTTCTTCTCCAGCTGTCTAACTTGGTCGAGTTTGTGCCTGTGGTAGCCTCAGATTCCTGTTCTTGGCTGGCAGGAGTGAAATCCAATGTGGTATTGTGCTGTTGTAGGATGTCTAGCTCATTGTTCAATGTTTTGTGGATGCTGAAATGCTTTTCTGCTCAGAGTGATTGTAAAAAGTGATTCACTGAATTGTCCTTTTTGGCAGCTCAAACCAATCTGGCCATTTTCCTCTGACCTCTCTCACCAACAAGGCATGTTAACCCACAGAACTGTTGCTCAGTTTGTTAGTTTTTTTCACACCATTCTGTGTAAAATCTAAAGACTGTTGGGTTTGAAAATCCCAGAAGATCAGCAGTTTCAGAAAAACTCAAACCAGCCCTTCTGGTATCAACAACCATGACATGGTCAAAGACACAGTGAGCACACATTTTCTTCATTCTGATGTTTGATGTGAACATTAACTTAAGCTCTTGATCTGCATCTGCATGATTTTACACATTAAGCTGCCACAACATGAATGCAAGAAGGTGCAGGTGTTCCTAATAAAGTGGACAGCGAGTATACAGTGAACCCACGCAATATTGCGGTTCACCTATTGTGAGTTCAGTGCATCGCGGATTTTCAAATTTTGATTCTCGGAATTATTTGGCTTTCGCGGGACTCTGGAATATAAAATATAATTTTAAAAAAAGTGTAGAAAGTGTTTAAGAGCATAGGACATGTTTCTAAGTGTGTGGAAAAGGTTAATAAGAGAGTGGAAATGGTTTATAAAGCCTAAAATAAATGTGACGGCGCTACTTCATGGATTTCACCTATCATGGGGGGGGCGCCAGAACGTAAACCCCGCGATAGGCGGGGAGTCACTGTATGTCCCATTTCCAGGTGCTCTCAGATATATGAAAAAGAATACATTAGTGTTTACAAACTGGTTACAATAGTCACCTTATCTCTCATGAGAAATTGTTGTAGCTGTCAAGGCTGCAGTCCTGTTAGAGAATTTCCAGCTGATAGCAGAAATACTGCACATTACTGAGGTCATCACCAGGGTTAGAGATAGTACACAACATGTGGACATAATTAAAAGGATGGATAAAGAGACATGGTGACACAGTGAGTAGCATTGCTGTAAGGCTCACAGCCTTGCTCTCAGTGCTCCTGCGACCAGGATAACGAGATTATTATGGATGAATAAATAATTAAAAATATGGGTATTGTGTAAACTTTAAGAAGCTAGAGAAAATTACTCCTATGTAAATGTTCTAAAGTATCTGAGAACCTAAGCATGCTCAATTGTATTTAGTTATTAAAAAGTTAAAAGTAACTGAGTTAAGGTTTGCCATTGGTCTCACATTGGCAAATGTGTCTCAGTTCGTGTGACAAATTATGAAGGTCAACATTAAGTCTAGAAATGCAATTAGCATTTGTACCCTGTCTTAAATTTTTAATTTGTATGAAATTGAGCAAAACCAAACCATGTCCCCTTCATTTGAATTCCGACAAATTACTCATGACATCACGTTCCTTTTCTTAACTGTATGAAGGATGAGTGGAACTAATTGGCAGTCCTTGTACAAAGATGATGGGTTATGATGGTTATGGTATCAGTAAAAATTTGTTAATTGGACATGTAACTGTGACAAAACTGTAAAAACGTATCTTTGATCATTTGATTTGCAATAAAAACCTAAAAGGTGTGAATAGCCGTGAGAAGTGGTAGACCTTTACAGTGAGTGATAGGTGATGCGAATAACACTGATTGTCATAATCATTATCATATTATCATTGATTAACATTATAATATCTAATGGGACTTGTTGGGGGGGCTATATTAGGCAGCAAGTGAACAGACAGTTCTCGAAGTTGATGTGTTGGAAGCAGAAAAATTGGGCAAGTGTACGGGATCTGAGCGACTTTGACAAGGGCGAAAGTGTGTGGCTAGACGACTGAACAGGACCACTCCGATATGGCAGGACTTGTGGGATGTTCCCATTATGCAGTGGTTAGTACCTACCAAAACTGGTCCAAAGAAGGACAACCAGTGAACCAGTGACAAGATCATGAGCTACTCTCGCACAAATTGCTGAAAAAGTTCATGCGGGCTGTTACAGAAAGGTGTCAGAACACACAGCGCCTCACAGCTTGCTATGTATGGGGCTGCATAGCCACAAAAGGGTCAGAGTGCACATGCAAACCCTTGCAGAAAGAGCTTACAATGGGCATGGAGCTTTCCTTAGCATGTACCACCTACCTATACTTACATACACCCCTTCAGGGCAGCGGTATTCCCTAGTGGCAGTGGCCTCCTTCTGCAGGATAATGCACCCTGCCACACTGCAAATATTGTTCAAGAATGCTTTGAGGAATATAACAAAGTCTTCAAGGTGATGATTTGACCTAAAAAATTCCCAGACCTCAATCCAATCTCGCCTCTGTGGGACATGCTGGATAAACAAGTCCATCCAATCTATATCTATAGAGGCTTCACGTCACAACTTACAAGACATAAATGATCTGCTGCTAAAGTCTTGGTGCCGGATACAACAACCACCTTCTACAGAGCGACTATTGAGAGCATTCTGAGCAGCTGCATCACTGTCTGGTATGGAAAGTGCACCGGATCGGACCGCAAGTCCCTACAGCGGATAGTGAGAACAGCTGAGAAGATCATTGGAGTCTCTCTCCGCTCTATCACTGACATTCACCACACACGCTGCATCCGCAAAGCCACCAGCATTGTGGACGACCCCACACACCCCTCACACACACTCTTCACCCTCCTGCCATCTGGAAAGAGGTACCGAAGCATTCAGGCTTTCACTGCCAGGCTCTGTAACAGTTTCTTCCCCCAAGCCTTCAGACTCCTGAACACTCAGGGACTGGACTGACACACACACACACACACACACACACACACACATACACACACACACAAAAAAATGTACACTCATCTACCTCTAAAATTCTGCACATTTTGCACCTCTATAATTTTCGCACATCTACCTCTACCATTTTGCACATTTTATTTGCATTAGCACTGCACTGTTTTGTCTCATGATGTACGCCCTGTCTCGTGACAGTGTTTTTGTCTTGTCTCATTATGTCTGTACTGTTTGTAGTGTTTGTACATTTGCACACATTGCACTTTGTTGTTTCTGCCATGTTTGCACATGTTTACACACATGCACTTTATGTTGTCTCCCGTTGCACACGTGCACCTTTTGTACTCGGTGTTGTCTTATATGTAGCACCATGGTCCTGGAGAAATGTTGTCTCGTTTCACTATACACTGTACGGCATGTATATGGTTGGAATGACAATAAAAGCTGCTTGACTTGATTTGACTTGAGCACATCTTCAAAGGTCTTGCGGAGTCCAGGCCTTGATGGGTGAGAGCTGTTTTGGTGACACAAGGAGAACCGTGTGAGACAGGAAAACAGCCTGGACTCTTTAAAGTATCGTGCCATACCGGTGGACTGTAATTCCACGGTGGTTGAAAATGGCTAAATTAGACCTGATTGCATTCTGTGAGAGCTGGATGAGTTTGCCAGCTATTGTGTCTCCTTTCTTTGGTTCATGGTGTCTTGAGGAAGCTAGTTTTCTCTCCCATGGCGTTTTGGCTAGGTGTGTGCCTTTTCCCTTTACTGATTGCTTATGTGTGTGGTTACTTTCCACAACCACTGTCTCCTCCAAGATAAGAGAACAATGACAACCCTGTAGCCTGCTTTTCCTTTTCTAACCACAGGTAATCCCCTCCTTCGCCCCTCTCCACCCATTGATCAGCAGGCTCTCTTTGTCCTTCGCTGTTCGCTCAGCTTGGAGAGGTACTGCTGACGCTTTGTCTCTCCTCGTTTCACTCAGAGCAGCTCGATACATAAATCAATGTCCTCTCAATTCTTTCACATATACAGAGTTTTGCTCTGCTTTTTTGAGCATCTTTTAGTGGAGCATGGCACAATCTACCTGGTGGGGGATCTGTTGAGGGAGGAATGTCAGAGATGGAAGGCAGAATGAAAGCATGCAGCTCAGGAAAATGCAGGATGAAAACAGCTCTAATTGTAGCCTGGTGTAAAATGTGTAGGCCTGACAATGAAAGTGCCTTTTAGCACACTTGTGGGCTGTTGTATGTTTATTTACAAGCATAAACATACACACCCATCATTTGAATTATGCTCTGTTAAATAGCACATATGATCCTTTGCCCAGTTTAAATAAAAAGGATAGTAGAATTTACTTTAAATAATAATTTCCCACAGTGGTTATTTATTTTAACTGACCCTTATGTGAATGATCACATATTGGTCAAATGCATGCCACAATGATGATTTTTAATGGAATATTTTATAAACTAGAGATTACGCAGGTGGCATGATGGAACAACAGGTACCATGGCCAACTCAAAGGTCTGCGTGGGTTTACTCGGTGTTTCCTGGGTTTTCTCCTCTCTAAAATATACAACATGGGTAGGTGACCCTAAATTGCCCATAGGTATAAATTATGGGTGCCATTTGTGAAAACAGTTCATCCAACAATTTTATCGGTGTAATTTTTCCATCATTTAGCACAATGTTTATACACTGAGAGATAAATTCACTCAAAAAACAGTGCTAAGCTTCCTCCTGTCAGTTCTTACTGTGTAAATGTTAAATCCAAATGTTATATCTAAACATAAATGTTAAGTGTTATATCAAAAGGTTATATCTAAATATAAGTTTTAAATGTTAAGTCTAAATGTTATATCTAAATATAAATGTTAAATCTAAATATTTGATCTAAATCTAAATGCTGCACTCTAAGTATTGAGAGGAAATTGTGATAAATTGTGATTATTATTATTGACTTTTGCATGGAAAGGGGGGTTTTACCAATAAATACACATTGTGATGCCCTGTGTGCTGCTAATGGTTGTCCGACAAGGTGGATTTTCCTCAGCTTCAGTTATGATGAATATCAAAAGAGATTAAAGCTTTGGTAGGGGGGCTCAGTGCGAGTTAAGGATGTTAAGAAATGATGCTAGTTGAAGCAGAGATGTAGGATTCCCAAGTCTTTCGCTTAGCATCCAAGCCTTTTCTTTTTTGCAAACATTGTAACCATGTTTGTGTAAGCATTCAAAATTGTTTGATTTAAATACCTAGCATTTTAATCTCTACCAAGATCATTCAAGGATGCCACATTCGTCATGACTGTAGCTGAGGAACATCCGCTTCCAGTTAGCATTATGTTTAGATTTAACAGCAAGACCTCATCTTTGTTTTAACTTTGTTTTGAATCTAACTTTTGAAATGTATGAGAACTGTGCTAAATGATGGAAAAATGACACCTATAAAAACGGTAATCTGCTTATACAAACCGAGCCCCATATTACATACAGTAGATGTCTGAATGTGTGTGCATTTTATCTGTCTGCACTGTATTGACTTTTAATTCGGAGTGTATTCCCGCCTCATGCCCAGTGCTCCCAGGATAGACTCCGGATCCACAACCCTGACTGGGATAAAGCGGTTACTGAAAATGAACGATGGTTTAATGAATGCATTGTTACTAATGTGGGCTGTGCATATTTGAGAGGCCATTAGTCATACATGTATATGAATAAAAGCGAAGCTGAAATAGGCTGTTCAGCTGTGTACAGTAAATGTATCGTTTATTTAAAATGTAAAAATAGATTTCATTATTCATATATTAATACCTGCAAGTATGCTCTAAAACACATGACATAAAAGACGCAACTGCTTTTACTGTTTGGGCATATAACCATGAAAAAAACAGGGTCTTTTTCATATTGCGCACTAATATTTATTCTGCATTAATACAACATAAAGGTACACCTTTCTGCATTGGCTCTCTAGAACCCACATCTGAGAAGAGGAGCCAAGGTCAAATGCTTCATATAATTATCTCCTAAAAGCTATCTCTCCCCTAGTGTGCTCTTAAACAGCAGGCCTATCATTAAGGGAACAGCTTGTTCTATACTTTTCTTCCTCTCGCTTTCTCTCACTTGCTCTCTTTAATGTCACTACATTTCTTTCACACTCAATTTCACCTTGAATGTGTCGGGTCCATAAAAACCTTGCCTAGAGAGGTTCAGATGCTCCATGCAAACTATGCAGTTGACGTGTTTACTCTTGTGCATCGCATCCAGTGAGTGCAACGAGAAAAATCGAGCATGACCTAGATAATTGGGTAAGCCTTTCTGATAGGTCTTAATTTAATTACAGGGTAATTAAAGATTAGTCTGAATTAGAGAGAGGCTGGTTCCCCTGCAGCAACTGATGACTGCAAGAACTTCCATGCAAACTTCTTTCCACTATACTATATTCCACAATGATCAGTTATTTCTCTCTCTCGTTTGTTATTTCTCATTTCATAAGAAGGACAGACAGCAGGAGCATGAAAGGAGGATAAATAAAACAGGATAAGATGAAAGACATAAAGAGAAAAGACCAAAGGAAAGAAGGAGAGAAATTAAGAGAGGAAACCAAAAGAAAATGACACTGGGTGTCACATATCTGTAGTTGCATACAGCTGGAACAAGCTCATATTGTCCTGGGCCTGTCGCCAGTCATTCCCTTTGGATGAGCTTCCTGCAGTGTGAGAATAAAGAACAAAAATGTTTTCCTCTGATTAACACTATTTCTATTTTCTATGATGTATCATTGGTTCCAGTATCCTGTTAGATGAACTGCTGGATGTAGTGAACATCCTAAAATGTGAACCCCTGCCCTATGGTGAAGGATCAGGTGATTAAACATGGGGTTACTAATTTTATCTGCTTTCCAAGACTATTCTACTTAGGCCAATATATGACAGGATATGCGTCTGTTTCACATAGGGACAAACAAAATCCGTCTTTTTGGTGATAGAAGCTTTTTTTTATTTTTTTATGTGGACCTATATGTGCTTGCATACAATGGCTACAGTGGTAAACATGGCAGGAGTCAGAACGTATTCATCCGGCACAGACAGCTCTTATTTTTACTCAGCAGGCAGGAAGAGCTGTTTGTGAAAATGCTTCTATGTTTAATTCATAAATTCAGGATGGCATATGCACCCATTAAAATAGTGTCATGGAACACTGCCCTATCTGCTAGCAGCTCAGGAGACCCTCAGCAAGCCAACATAATGTTCCTACTGTAAAATATTTTGTTACAATGTTTACATCCCATTTAAGTTCACTTCACAGTGAACTTGCTGCTTATTCTTCAACATATTTATTCAACCTCTTATTAATATTTATATTATATCACATTCATTTTAATAACTGCATTGGGAATTGGCATGCACCGGTTTCCTCCCACAGACCAAAGACATGGATATTAGGTCATCTGCCTGCTTTAAATTGCCCACAGGTGTGAATGTGAGTGTAAATGGCTGTTTGTGCCTGTGTTAACCCTGTGATAGATTGACGATCTGCCCATGATGTACCCCGCCTCTCACTTGAAATGAGCTGAGATTGGTTCCAGCTTCCCCATGACCCTTAACCTATTAACTGCCAAATTTTTTTCTGAAAATTTTCACGTATTTCTATTAACGAACATCCAAATAGTAACAAAAACATCTACTTTCAAGAAATATGACCGTTAATTTTTCTGAAATTTCCATTTTTAGTCAAAGTCCCAAATGGGGATCATGGCACATGCCATCTATTTTTTATGCCATTCAATATATGATCCCCAAATGGGGACCACGGAAGCTAATGGGTTAATGGATAAGCGGTGTAAATAATGGATGGATGGTTGAGTTGGTATAAGTACTTCTTTATTTTTTTACTCTTTGTGTTTTGGTCATCAATATGAATATTGAGGACTAGGGCTATAGGACTTGAGTCTAGTCTCAAGATGGTTTCTTTATCCACTTGGACTTGTGTCTGATTTATTGGCATTTATACTTGTACCTGTGACATCTTGGGCATTGGTCTGGCTAAACATTCTCTTATCTTGTTTAAGTATTATCTAAGTTTGACAAGAAATCCTTCCAGAAATCATAACCCAATGAATGATGTTGTTCCACTAACTATTTAAGTACAAGTATTTCCATTGGCTGCTAAAAAAATAAATCTTGTTTAATGATAGCATGGCAAGAAACTATGTAATCCTCAACAAACAAGCAATATTGTTGTTGTCTTGACAATGACTGTTGTAGCCTTAACTACAGCTTTATTGCGGACTGAGATTATAAGCTATATCTTTATTTATCTTCTATATATGAAGATAAAATTATTCAGATACAGATCCAAGTGAAAATCAGGTTTTCTCTGTTACGTCAACTGTGCTTACTACTAGTCAACAAGAATCTCGTAGATTAAATTATATTATATACATAAAGAAAATAAAAAAAAATACAAAGTGTATTTTTTGCTCTTAGTGAGACTTCACTACTTGGTTGATAGAATAGCTAAATACATCTGCTACAGTTAAAAGCATCTTGATTTAAAAAGCCCAAATGCACTGGGAGTAAATTTTTTTTTTAAAAATGGTTTGAGTTGGTCTTTTAAAACATAGTAGGCTCCCTCTTTACAGCAGAGGTTAACCCAATAAAGGGTGACTGGTGTCATCACCAGTCCAGCTCCGGTCATCCCATGCCCAGCTCCGAGCGACACATGCCACTGTATAAGGAGCATCTCCTCTCAGTCGGCCTTAGTTAGACATGTGCCGCTTCAGGAAATCTATGCTGGGCTAAGCTGGCACCAACATGCACTTTCTTTACATTCTACAAGGTACACAACGCCCCTTTGAGTGGTCATCATCTCTGTATCTCTGAGCACCTTTTAGAGAAGTCCTGCAGTTGTTGAATATTTGTTGATTTTGCCCCGGCCGTTAGGCGGGTAAAATGTAATTCTAGGTGGTTATATTATGGCAATAGTATCGTAGTATCGTCTCACTATGTGTGCACAGCAGGGGTGTAAACCTCAGACTTCCACATGATATAAAATGATTTCAATGAATATGGTAAAAAAAAAAAAATTCAATATTTTATGCTATCATACTCACTCCAGCATGACCACCTGTTTTGATGTTTCTTGGGGCGACTGTTTTTCGGGGGAATTTGGAGTTGCTACCAAGGTCCATTCTCATTTCTTTGTCCCGTGCTGTTCCAAAGAGCCCTACCTTTAGTCTCTGGCACTGCAGATAGGGTTAATAATTGCCTTCAGTAACTGGTCATGCTCTCAGGGGAGAATGAGCTTCAATGTTCTTCTTCTTAGGAAAAAAAGGACATGCTGGTGAGGCAACCTCCCTAGCTGAACAGGTTGGATTGAGTATGTAGGATGTCATAGATGGACTGGATTAAGACCTTGATGCAGGAAGGCTCAGTCCTTCACAACTCGGACGAGATCTTGCAATCTGATCGAATACCTGTTCCCATCATGTCCATGCACCTTGTGATGCATCCCAGCCATCTGGCTTTCAGGCAGCTTCCTGATCCCGGCTACATAATACATAACACCATATACTGTGTGTGTGTGTGTGTGTGTGTGTGTGTGTGTGTGTGTGTGTGTGTGTGTGTGTGTGTGTGTGTGTGTGT
>JAQLOM010000036.1:9765962-9782417 GCA_030068315.1 Chrysichthys thysi | reverse complement strand
GAGAGAGAGAGAGAGAGAGAGAGAGAGAGAGAGAGAGAGAGAGAGAGAAAGAAAGAAAGAAAGAAAGAAAGAAAGAACGAGGTTGAGTGAGTAAATGAGTGAGGGAGGGAGTGAATGAATGAGTGAGGAAGGTGTGCGGCAGAGAGAGCGTATCACATTTTCATACAGCCTGTGGCTTTGTGGCCATGGTGACAGTGAGTAGACAGGCAGTGTATAGCCTCAGGGAGACGGCTGTAATAGAATCACCATCAGACTCCATTGTTCTCGCTTTTTAGTTTACCGTTTTCAGCAAAGAACGACGCTTTCTCTTGCCCTCTTATTTCCTTTTTTTTTTTTTGAATAACACATTTTTAGCTGAATTGCTGTTGCTGTCAGATCTCAGTGACCCTTTTTTTTTGGGTCTCACCGCATTAAATCATGTAAAAAATAGAAAAAAACCACACACCCTGGAGTATAGAAAATGTCAAACAAACACTACAAATCTCTCAACTGATGTGAATAAAATGGATCTTGCCAGGCTAATTGCTATTTGTCATCCTACACCACAGACAGACTGACAACTTGTGAGCGAGACCTTCGACGGTCGTGACAAATTCTCAGCACATTTTAATTGAAGCGGCATGAGATTGGGAGGAGCTCCATTAATTATCATAGTGCCAGATAATGAGTGTGACTAGCAGTGACATTTACAAATACCTCTGGTTACTGTGATTCCTCATCTGCCAGAATCAAGGTCTTAACACAGCACAAACAAAGCAGCCTGCTGCTTACAATTAAGTTAAATAAAGGGGAGCTGCTGCCTTAACAATAGTATTATCTGATTCACAGCACAGATAACTTCCCTCAAATCTGGTGATTACACCCAGCCACCGGAGCTCTGTGAACATCCTGAAGCTTACTGAACTTTGTAAAATGTTGAGATAATTGTGCAATGAAAGTGGCTGGAGGTGTGGAGAAAAAGTGGGGAGAACAAAGAAATGGGAGGGGGGGACGACTTATTCCTGATCTGTGAGAGCAGAATCATCAGCAGCATTAAGCGTACTTCACTGAGCACCACAAATCATATTATGCAAATCTTCTTCTCAAGTGGAGCCCTCTTTAATCTATGATCTATGCCACACACCGCAGAATAAGTACGCACACACACTTACACACCCAAGTAAGCACAAAACTGTCATATGGGCTCACCCACCCACATAGGATCAAGGGGAGCTCGAGTAACTCTTCATTTTGATAATAGACTGACAGCTGGTCTGAAATTCACCCCTGGTCATGAAGAAGCATATAAAGATGGTAGAGAGTGGGGCTAGGGTGTGTGAGTATGCGTTTGAAGCATTTTTTTAGCTCCTTGTAAGAACCAGAAAGAGTCCTAATACTTTGTCCCTTTTAATGATTATTGCCTATTGTCAAATGTCATCACATTGTACACATTGTACCTACTAAAAAAATGTTGACATATTGCATATGTGTTTGCAAAACTAAAGGAACCAAAATATGTTTTTGATTACTAATGTAAGGATTGGGATTAGGTGTAGGCTTGGTTATTCCTCACCAAGATAGAAAAACCAACATGTATATACTGTATGTTTTTTCTGTTTGAGCTGTTATGTAATATACAATACAAAACATATAATGGACAATTAAAATGATAAATTAATGCAACATATAGTATCTTTGTTTCTGTTCTTATTATGACACTAATCTACATGTTAAATGAATCCTGCAGACTTTTTTTTAGCCTACAATCTCTATTAACGGAGTTTGTATTGTATGCACAATTATTGACAGCAATTGGTACCTGTTACCATGAACTAAGAAAAGAACAAAAATATGTTTACTTGGAACTCACTTATAACTGAAGTCTAATGGCAGGTGTTAAAATGATCAGTAAATATGTAAGTGAATCACATGTTTTGTAGGAAACCTTAAATGAGATGTTTTGTCCAAGGTAAATTACACTCTGAATCATCTGAATGATTCAGCCTTTTATTAAGGGAGCTTTTTTGTGGCTTTATAGCTGATTTGTAGCTATGCATCAGGGATACTATAAACAACATTCAATATTACAGTATTGTTTTTAAATGAAACATTTTTTTTAAATAAAATGAAAAGTCTGTCCCCTTCTGAGACATTCTTGTTAGATTGCAATGGCTGTCACTTTAAACTTGAGACATCCATTACAAACATGTAATGGCAAAATTTAACACCTGCCCTTAGACTTCCATTACAAGAATGCATTCCACTATTTTTCTTAGTAGTTTGGTCAGACAATTTATGCTGTGAGTAGAGATTACATTGAAAAAGTTGCTGAAAATTGTCCTTTAAAGCAAGAGCAAAACTGGCAACCTAGCCAATCCTGCTTGAGTGAAAGAGGATAGCTTCCACCCTGAACTCACCATGCATGGAAGTCCTGTTGTGCACTGGTGTATAGGGAAACTGAATAAATGTTATACCAAGAGAAATCATGGCGTGCAACATTGAGGGTACAATCCGACACAAGGATGGCTGGGAAATACAGTTTATATGCCTAATTTCTCCATGAAATATGACAGTATTCAAAAATTATTATTGAATTATTATCGGTGAAATCAGTTTGTACCAGTGTTTACTACCCACGTATAGATCAAATGGTTAAATCAAATTATTTAAAACATGATTTGTAAGTTTATGATGATGCTCAGAATTGGCATAAGTGGCTTGAACCCCTATTATTTGCAGTACTAGTGGACCTGCAAGCCTCCACAGGACTTTCCCTATTTGGATTATTGTATGGGCACAAGCTTTGTGGCATCTTATTTCATTGGAGAAAATTTGGAGGCGGGACCTTCTATCTGCCAAAATGATGGTACATTCTTGATCTGAGAGCACAACTCCACACTTTAAGTCACTTAACCCAAGAGAATTTCCTACAGTTAGTGCTCAGTTATGGGGTTTTCACAGAGAAATAAAGTGTTCTTATTACTACCCACATTGAGCTCTAAATTAGAAGTATCAACAACCCTTTGAAGTCATACAACAAGTCAAAAAAGACAACTATGAGGTCAGGTGAATGGGTAAAGTTGGTAGACTTCAAATTTACCACTAGCAAGTGGGCCAGTGCAACCTGCCTCCTCTCTGCCTACAGCCAACGCTCAATCATGTTCCCGCTGCCATACCACCTCAATCTCCTAAAACCGTGGTGAAAGGAGGTCCCTGTTAGTCTGCCAGTAGTGGTTCTGAAGAGGGAGGAGCTGGAAATGGAGGCAAGTCCTCTACTCAGTCACACAAACCTCATAGAGCACCACATTGAGACTCCAGTTATGGTTGAACAAAGTTTCAAATAATGGTTATCTGAACACAAGAACAATGTGGTTCAGGATTAACTTAGGGCTATGCTTGACAAGAGGGTAATCAAGGAATCCCACAGAAAGTGGAGCAGCCAAGTGGTCATGGTGACCATCCATTTTTTGTTTGGACTTTAGAAACTTCAACATGGTGTCTAAATTTGACAGGTATCCAATACCTTGCATTTGATGAACTGCTCAATTGGTAAGTTGTGTCTTGCTTTTATTTGATGCTGGATGTATCCACAGGGTATTGGCAGATTCCCTTGACTCCAGTATCCTGAGAAAAAAGGCCTTTTCCATTTGGGTTGTTTGATGCCCCAGTGATGTTTCAATGTCTCATGGACAGAATTCTCCATCCTCATGGTGCATGTGACACTGCCTATTTAGATGATATAATCATTTACAGTAATGAGTGACAGCAACATTTACAACTTCTGGGTGCTGTCCTGAGATCCTTAACATTGGCAAGACTCATAGCAAAGCCAAAGAACTGTGCTTTGGGCAGGTGGAATTGTAATATCTGGGCTTCCAATGGGCCATGGGCAGGTGCATCCCACATTGACAGCAACCACTGCAGCCTATGCAAGAACCAAGACCAAAAAGGTGGTAAGACAGTCCCTGGCCCTGGCTGGCTATTATATTAGAATTGTACCTAATTTTTTAGGCATCACCAGCCCACTGACTGACCTCACAAAAAAAAGTGAGTGCCAGATCTGGTCCAGTCACCCGAGCCATGCGAATGGGCTTTTGCCCAGGTAAAAACGTTTTTTTGTGGGGATGTGCTATTGCATTTGCCTGACTTTTCATTTCCTTTTGTTCTACAGATTGTTGTGTGAGATAAAGGGCTGGGAGCTGTTTTGTCCCAGGTGGTGGAGAGGAAGGAGCATCTTATGCTGGACAGTATATTACATTACATTAGTGTCATTTGGCAGATGCTCTTATCCAGAGCGACTTACATTTATCTTATTTATACAACTGAGCAGTTGCGGGTTAAGGGCCTTGCTCAAGGACCCAGCAGTGGCAGCTTGGTGGTGCTTGGATTTGAACTCCCAACCTTCTGGTCAGTAGGCCAACGTCTTAATCCCCTGCTCACATCAGTTGCAAGCTCTCGGTGAGGGAGACCAAGAACAGGATGATACAAAAGGAGTATCTGGCCATGAAGTGGGTGGTACACACTCTCTGATACTATCTGCTGAGATGCCCTTTCATCATCTGTTCCCATCACTCCCTGCTCCAATAGCTCCACCGCAAGAAAAATACCAACACATGGATCACTAGTTGATATCTGGCTCTTCAACCATTTGAGTTCAAGGTGGTCCACAGATCAGGGGCACAAAAGTTATTGTTGGATTACCTTTCTCACCATGGGGGAGAGTCAGCTGCAGGCTGGTTGGCTCCCCAGCCTGAGTCAGGCAGGGAAGTATGTGGCAGTCAAGCGTGGTCGAGTGTCAGCCGTGGATGGAAAGGAGGCAGATCGAAATGGCAGGTAACGTGATAACTTACCTGAGTTGGATTACTGGGATTCTACTTAGTTGTGTCTCTCTGTGTTTGCAAAGTTCCCAGGTAACCAGAGGAAGAGGCAACCCAGAGGTTTCTGTGTGTGCATGTGTAGATCTAGTGAGATTAAACTGCTGAAAGGTGAAAGTGAGCAAAAATAAAATGCAGCTTTGAGGTGTCAGAAGCTGGCCTCCTGTCACCTCATTTCACATGAACCACTAGCATCAAGAACAAAATGATTTGAGTTAATGCATACTGCATTAATTAACAACCTATCCTGGATTTTATAGGATTTGAGGGTACTAGGGTACTTGCATACTTTAGGTACATACATACCTACATAGGAAAATCAATAATTTAGCAAGACACTACATGAAGAGTCCCTCTTTAAGTACATCGAACTGCTTTGTATTTCACTGCTGGTTGCTTTGAATACACATGGTCAGAGCTGTGTGTAAATATAAATACAAACATAAACAAACATTCATTTTGATAAATCCCTCATTTTGCATTGAAGTATTCATAAACACAACTCACAGTCGGGGTTTTTAAGAACTTCTACTTGTGGTTAAATATTAATTGCAATTGAAAAGAATTAATCTGATTTAATCCGATCATCTGATATTTGTAGTTACAGTATTTATAGTTCATGTTTAAAGGGTTATTTATTTATTATTATTATTATTATTATTTATTTATTTATTTTTCTTAACCCTTTCCGGCTCAAATTAAGTTTTAGTAACAGGAAAAATATGATATTTTAACTGTTGCACATCAGCAACGCCTGCCTGGAGAGGGTTAAGTGGAACTGAGGGAGGATGCAGCATTTATTTGACGCTTGTGACAGAGTAGAACTGAAACCCAGGGATATCGCTAGGGCTGAAACCAGGATAAAAAAAAATTGCAAAGTCCACTTTGCAGAAATGTGACCCAGTTCATAGTTATTATCCAACAATGTGAAGAATGTGCACTACATAAATTTCTAATCCCTGTTCTACTTCCATTCCTATATACAACACAGATTTAAACTATTTAATTTTATTGAGCTAAATATTTTGGTTTTCATTTTAACTGTCCTTCTCTATTGCTTTGCACTTATGCTCATCCAAAATTTCTGCCATGCTTCTGCTCTAAACATAATGGGCAAATAAATCTGTGGGCGAGTCTAAAGTGCAGTTCTGAGGTCAGAAGAGAAACAGTCGTCATTGCTGATTGGGTCTTAAAATGCAGGCTTTTTCATATAGCAGGATACATTCTGTTATTACATTACCACAATGTTGCTGTTTCCGTATTACATTTAAAAACTTGTGTAGCCAAAGGTGGGAGGTAAAAAAAAAATTGCTTCTGAAACTATGGAGCTCTGGACCTCAGCATCCTCATAGATGGCTCTGATCAACTCCTCCTACGATAAGAGTATCCACTGCACTCATGTGTATTGCATTCATTTGCATTCATTTTCTAAGGAAATGTCCATGTGAGGAATCATTCAATTAAAAAGTGTTTAGAAATAAACAGGGGAACTCAAGGATACTCAGTCTCTAAGGCCACACAAAAAATGTTGGCGTTTTTAAAAAAAGTAATGAGTGTGATGAATCAAGATTTACATCAAAGCTTTTCTAAAGCAATTTATTGACATTTGTAGCCAGGGAACATACTAACAGTCGTTCCCCTTTACTCCCTGCACATGGTGATATTTAAACTAACCCCATGTCCTGTCATAGGAAAAACTTGGTGTGTGACAGACTGCTACAGGTAGTGACAAGTGTTGTCCTGTGTTTGCCCTTTAGAAGTCCCTCAGGGTAGAGGCAAGAACAAGACAATTTTAATGAATTTAGTACGGCTAGAGAGGTCACAGTATGAAATTATGGTTGATGATTGTCATAAACCTAACTGTGATTCACGTTTAAATGTTGTATTCTGTTGTTTATGCTGCTTTTATATTATAGTATGAAAAATGTATGCCAAATATAAAGGTGTAAACCCTGAAAAAACGAAAACACTGAAAATACATTTATGAAATAAAAAAAATAAAAAAAAGACGGCACAAATTATATTTTTGCTGTTGTGACTTCAGATTTTCGTTTTCCGGTTTTGAATGTGCTTTTCCATCCTCTGATTTATAATTGTGTTTCGAGTTCGTGTTCTGATTTTTATTGTCATCAGTGGTTCAATTAAACACACACACACACACACACACACACACACGTGTGCATGCACGCCTGCACACACAGATTCAGCTCACGTGTGACAGATTAACTGGATTCCGGTCTAGATATAAAGGAAAAAGATACACACCTGCTTCCGAGATGAGAGCGCACTTTTTGGTCGTCCTTGGCGACCTCCTTTGCTTGCATCTGCAGGTTCCTTACAGCTTCTCCTGAGAGTGGGTGCTGCGATTGTGCCTGAATCAGGTGGGTTGGACAGTGGTGGGTGGGACAGTGGGTTCAGGTAGAGGATTCGTGCGATTAGCCCATATAAGACAATAGCTAGGAGCAGTGGGATGACATAAAAAATGGCGAAATCGATGAGGTAGATGGGTAGGTAAAGGTCTCGGGAAACGCGATAGCCACACTGGATACGTCCATCGCTGTTCACCTGGATGTCAACCAGGAAGAGCCAAAGCATGCAGTAGACACAGGTGAAGGCCCACACCCCTGCAATGATGCGCTTAGCCCTAGAGACTGTACACACCGTATGAGCCCTCATTGGGTGACAGATAGCTATGTATCTGAGAAAGGAAGAAAGAACAAGACACAAATAACAATTAATTACAGTTGACTTTTACAGCACATTTATTTACCTTTATACATCAACTCATGTTAAACTGAATAAAGATAATGTATTAAAGCTTATTATCTATCCAGCTCTGACATTATTTCTGAACAAAGCTAATAACTCAAGGCCTATCCAAATTAATAAATAACACTGCAGATCTGATTAACTATGACATTTGGAAGGACAAAAGAGTTCTAGACCTTTAATGGTATATGCATTATAGTTTAGTGTAAGCATTAAATCTTAGTGGTCACAGAGCTTTCACTTGGAATACTCTTCATACCTCTCGACTGTGAAGGCTGTGATAGAGCAGGAGGACACATTGATGCCCAGATACTGGAGGTAGGTAATGCCCAGACAGCCAGCTTGGCCATATACCCATGTGGCCATCAGGCTCTCAGAGATGTTGGGCAGCCCAGCCGCCACCAGCACGGTCAGGTCAGCCACAGCAAGGCTCACCAGGTAGCAGTTGGTGGGTGTTCGCATATGTCGAGTGGTAAGGACCACCAGGACCACCATGATGTTTCCGATAATTCCCACACCACATACCAGAACCACCAGAAACACAGAGACGGCCTTATACTCCACTGATTTGGACACAGACTCTCCCTGGCCCAGCAAGGAGATGTTGGACACGGAGCTACTGTCCATCTTGGAGCTCATGTTTTCCGCCATGTTTTCTTGGGTCTTGTGTGAGTGTGTATGTTTGAGTGGGTGTATACTGAGGACTGGAATGAATTTTTGAGATAAAGAGATGAAATGTGAATGGGAATGTGAAATAAAATATAGTGGGCAAGGTATGAATGGTGTAGATGAAAACTTAAGTGTAGGTTTGTTTATGTGCTTATGTTTACTACAGTAAGTGTTTTTCCATTAGTCTTGGTTAAATAGGCATATTTCCATTAGTGGTATCACATTTAATTTCTTGTATGCCTTTTTTGCTGCTTAATGCAATCGTCCATCCAATCAATCCCCCTGAAAATAGAGATTTCAATAGTCAATGGGCAAAATGGCCAATCTCCAATACTGTTAAGAGGATTTCACAGCCCTGTGTTAATTGCTCAATAACTGTGCATGTCCATCTCCTCTGGCACTAGTAGATAAAGCCTGTGCATATAACTGTTCTTGCTTGCAGCATTCTGCAACAACGCTGATTAAAAGAGTAAAAAGACTCTCTCTCTTTCTGTCTCATTCCCTCCCCTTTCTTCCCTCAATAAGTACTTTTTTAAATTCTGTATATACACACAATAAGTTCCTGTAAAAATGACACGGTCTAAGAATGCCGAAATAAAAATGTCAGAATCAAATCTCCACTCCAGTATAACTGCAGAAACCAAGCACAGCTGTTTCATAGTATTTAATGAGTATTAATTGGTATGCTGATTTTTATTCTTTTACAGCAGTGGGTATTTCACCAGACAGGAAGTTCCTATCAAGACATGGAAAACAAAACGGCTAAAAATTGTGATATCAAAATTCACTGTGTTTAAAAAAACAAGAAGGAGCAAAAGCTAATCTAGTTTGGACTTCTTAATGTGCACTGGCAGCGTGTCATCTGTTGCCCCTCTCAGCTGCCTCTGTCTTGTCTCTATAAAAATATTAGATAATAAAAAGCCGTTCAATTCGAACCCCCATGAATGTCTATAAATTCACCTTCAGCTCTGTGTTCTGTTACAAAACTGCCAGACAACGGCTGGAGTTATTTATGCCATTTTTCACTACAGTAATGAATATTTTCATAATTAATCCTATACTTTTAATTAGAGGAATACATTAATGAAAAAAAATTTTTTTTCAAGTTACTTCATTAAAACCTCCATTTATTTTTTAGACATAAAAACTAGTATTTGTTATTAAATCCCAGATGTTAAATGTACTCATTAAGCTAGCAACTGTCCTGCGAAGGGCAATATCTTGCTGTGCAGTGAGTACAATTTTGATTCAGAGATTGAAATTGATGATGAGGACGGAGCATGCTGATGAGAGACTGTAATATGAATTAACCTGTCAATCACTCAGCTGAGCTCTCCTTAGTGAGCATAGCCCTTGAGGGCTCTCTCTCTCTCTCTCTCTCTCTCTCTCTCTCTCTCTCTCATATTATCTCTTTTTCTCTGTTTCTCTCTCCTTTTTTTCTGTGATGTTTGTGCGGTCACTTCTGTTTGTACCAGGATATACATGATATTAAAGCAGGCTTGACATTTTATTGATTTTATTTTCAATTGCTGATGACTGACATTACTGACAGATCCCATATTATGAATTGATTAAAATACTCCTCATTTGTTATGCTATATTATATTAACCACCTGGTTTTAACATGTTATAAATACCTGATAACGGTTGCAATTTCATCAGCTCTTTTTCTGTTTCGAGGAACTAAATACTCAATATTTTTTCATTTATATTAAGCAACACACTGCACTCCTCCCAAGTGTTTAAGCCCAGGTACCTTTCAGAGAAGTAAATCTCAAGACACAATTTTTACATAATAAACTTGAAATCTTTTCTTTACCCAAGTCAGTGACAGAAGCTTCTCACATTAGCAGGGAATTCAAATCTAATGTCCACGTCACTACACAAGAAGTACAATCAGAAGGATATTAACCAAAGCGTAGCACTACATTTAAGTCAGTTCAATAATTCTTATACATCACTAACTTTCAAATGCTTCAGGAAATAATGCATCCCTTACCATTTTCTCCATTTTTGTGTTCACATCCCATGCACTCTGTCCAAAGCACACCTCTCCTGCTGTTTTGGCTGTAAAAAACCAAGCTATGTAGAAAATATCTGACGTGTTTACCGAGGTCAGAAAAAATATTCATCTAGGAGACAGCCCAGGCGCTGACAAAATGCGCTCTTTTAACTATTATTGGGCAATAAAAATGAATGAACGGGCGCTTTCTTTGCAATCGCGCCCCCTAGTGGTACAACTCAGTAACTCATGTTAATAGGCGATACAGTATACCGTATTTATACATTTCTGCAGGAAGAAATACCAGATAGTGAAAGGGAAAACGTTGACATGATACCCGAACAGCAGCACATATCAAGCATAGCTGTTTTAAGCCATTTACAATGCACACCTGTTGAAAGCTCTGGGCATTTTTCAGAAGGCAGAATAAGTCCTCTGGAGCCTTGGGAAGTGAAAGGGCTGAGAATGATGATGATGATGATAGGACAGAAAAAAGAAAAGAAAAATAATAAATAAATAAGTAAATAAATAAAATGAATGAACCATTGGCATTCCGTTGTAAGCGCGCCGACTAGTGGCAGAGTGTTGCCATGGCGAAAACCTGGGTATAATTATTAGGTATAAATATGTTGTTCTGTTAGTGCATTTTACTAAAAGGAAAAAATACATTTCGAACAAACAAACAAACAAACAAACAACAACAACAACAAAACCCGATAAACACCGTCTATAACAAGAGTCTGCTCCGTTCCGCTCGCGGCCCCCGTGTCGTGTTTTGATGACGTCAGAGTTATGGCTGCTCTCACGGTGCCGTGAGGGGCTTGTGCGTTTCTCCGCTAAAGAAAATTTAGAAAATCGTCCAAGATATCGTTTAGATATCACCACTGAGGGAGTGAGACCGGGTAACTCCCCACACCGAGACCGTGTCTCCAAGACGCTGTGGTTTGAAAGGTGACCGAATGTGTTTTAAGCGTTTTCAGGTTTTTTGGTTTTTTTTCTTTTTTTTTTGGTGAAAGTGCGCTTTATTGTTGTGGGTGATGAAGCTCACCAGTTTGGACCAAAGAAGCTCAGCTCCCGCTCTGCAGAATGACGCAATCGCCGCTCCTAACGCCAAAGTGTTTTTCTTTGCTTATTTAATTAGCGTAGTTTTAAGTTAATTTTCGCCTTTTGTCCATGTTGTCGGCCGTAATAAAGTGCGGGCCGTGTTCGGGCCTGCTGCTGCGGGCTAGCCAGCTAAGCTACTTCACCGCCAGAGACACGACAGACGGCTCCTCATTGGCAAATATAAGCTAGCTAAGCTAGCCAGCTAGTCGGCTAGCTTGAAAATTGACGTTTTGATCGTCCATCTCATGTCACTTGCCATAAAAACCTTGCAGGTAACCTCATTCCAAATGATTGCTACAATTATCTCTGTCTTGCAAAAGTATGCATTATGTGAAGTTGGGCGTCTCTGGACGCGGATAACTCATTAGCTGGCCTGTTCGCTAACACAAGCTAACGGGCTGTTCATCTTCGGGAACATTTAACAACTGCACTTCAGGTTGTTGGGGGGTCTCCTTTTGCATTCATTCACTTATTTATTTATTTCCTCAGCCACGTCTTGTGATAGCTAAGTAATAGTTTAGATTTTTTTTAAAAAAAAAACCATGTAAACATGTAGTCTATCTCATCTGTATTTGCAGTGGTTACTCTGTTTTTTTGTACAGTGTGGACACACGCACATCATCTTTGCTGTGAACCTTGTCCTCTGTCTTCAGGAAAACTGCAGGTGATGTGAGATCCTGCTGTCTCCTTGTTACACGTATCTGTGTGAACTCCAACTCTGGAATAGGAGAAGTTATTTTTCCTGAGCCCTTGTTATTGGTATACTGTACTCGGATTTAGTTATTCTGGAAAGATGCCTTTGTGGAAGCCCTTAAAGGTACTTGATGTAGGATTTAGTGGCATCTAGTGGTGAGGTTGCAGATTGCAGCTAACTGAACGCGCCTGCTTTGTCCAGAGTGTATTAGAGTCTATGGGGGCTGTAGGGGCAGCTTGTGTTTACAGAGCTATGGCTGCACGTACAGTGGAACCTCAGTTTTCGTAGGTAATCTGTCCAAAAACGATCGGCAAAATCCGAAAACCGAGGCAGTTACTTCCATATGAATCAATGTTAATCCAATTAATTCGTTCTAGACACTCCAAAATACATACCAAAAACACATTTTTATCGAGAGAAGATATAGTTTAATACTAAAAGCGATAAGAAATTAATATAAAATAAACATAAAAGACTAATGTAAAGAATAAATGAACATTTATTCAGAGAGAGGTGGAGAAACAAAGATAAATTTTTTGTGGAAAAAAATCAGCGAAAACCGAAACCGACGACAACCAAAGTCAGAGAACACCGAGGTATTACTGTATTATTGTTTCAAAGGGGAATCCCCCTCCATAAGGGCCTTGGGTATCAAGGCACTATCTATTCTTTCCCTATTCCATTATTTCTTCCCTTCTTGGTCTTTTGGCACTAGGACCAGCTTCAGAGTCAGTGGACCCATGTGGCACAAGAAAGCTTACGCTTCATTAGCCTCCTTTATTGCTTACTTTTTCGCCGCAGTGGAACTTATCGTGGATGGAGGCTTCCTGTACGTGCGGCCGATTTCAGCAATTTTAATGCCGCTCTCGTATTTTTCAACGATTTCCTTCTTGAACTCGATCGTGTTCCTGGCCTCCTTCGAAGGGCTGCTGGCTCTGGAAACTTTCTTTGGCCCCATGATGGAGCTTAAAGGAAAGGGTACATTTTGAAACTGAAAAACGCAAAATAAACACATTCTACTGAATATGTACTGTATACGCAGTAATCACTTGCGTGTAATTGTAGCATTCGCACCTGCAATCAATAAACAAAAAGCACAAAAACACTGGAATTGTTTGGCTAGACACGCAGGGTGATGCTCACACAATGAGAAACAATGCAGTGAGACCACGAGGGCACGCCGACAAAATCTGAGGCAACTGATGTAAACCGAGACAGGTTTTATGCGGAAAAAAACGACGAAAACCAAGGTACCACTGTGCTTGTCTACATTAAAAAAAAAAAAAAAAAAGGACACGTAGCAATATAGTATTGGCAGTTAAAAACTTTCGGCAGGTTTATTAGAATTTCGGTCAGAACGCTGTTACGCCTAACCCAGCCAGCTTATTTGTGTTATTAATTCCACATCTAGGAATGCTAACTAGAATGTGCCATCACAATATCAGACAGGGAGATGTACTACACCGGCAAAACCACTGATGAAGGAGTAGCTGTTTATTGTAACATCAGGACTGAACATTTATATTCATGTTTGATAATTTGCTGCATTAAATGAAAAGCAAATGTGTAGTGAACATTATCGGTCACTTATAAAGTGTCTCCTGCATTCTTCGTCTTCCTTGTGGGACTGGCTGCCTCTTTAAAACTGTCAAATGTGCCCTTTTTTTTGAGGCAGTGTTTGGTTTGTCCTTTCTGGGCTACTGTAGCAGTGCAGCTTGGCGGTTCTATGAAAGAGGACCTGCTCTCTATGCAGATATAAAGGGTCCATTGTAAGCTTAGGAAAACACAAGGACTCGTAGCTACCGGTGATTAGATAGTAAAGAAAACATAATAATGACTACTTTTTTCCATTTCTCCTCCTAGTTTCCTAAATCCTACGTAGTGCACCTTTAAACCCGCCAATTTCAGCTCCTGCAGTAGCCACGAGTGTTAGCTTAAAGGAAAACTCCATCCTGAAGCACGTTTAACGCGTTTAAATGTAAGTATTTGTGGTGATGTGGGATTCTTGTGCTAGTTTGCTGGTTGGTGCCGTATTTTTGAGATTCCTGTGAGACTTTAAAGTTGTCTGCTGCTCTGATGTTACAGTGGTGCTTAACAGAGGTAATATTTCAGTGATGTTAAAGATAAAGGAGCTTCATTCCTCACTCTCCGTTTTCTAGTCATGTTAAATGTCCTGTATCATGAGTAGTCCAAAGGTAGACATAAAGGAGACACCAAGCTTAAAGTTCTAGACTGCAATGTAGCTATACAGCTCAGTTATGATGGTTAATGGCAGAGACTTGGTTTGGTTAGTTAGCGATGTACGAGCTGATGAGCCCGATGACAGTGACGGTGATATTATGATGAAAGTTGAAGCTTTGGAACCTGATCTGTTTGAGCAGTGTGTACAGTTGAGGACACGAGAGACCTGGAGAGGCTAAAGGGGTAAAGCCCTGCTGCATTACTCTCTTTAGAATGAGATTAAGTAAGGGCTAAATCTCCCTTGTGCCACTATAAGCATGTATTCGAATGGCATTTCGAACACTGTTGACTAAAGTGGAAACGGACCAGCCTGCTGCGGAAAGAAGTTTAAACTGCAAAAATGCCAGCTCCGCATTTCCTTTCTTAATAAATTTTGGATGCCATTGATCGTTTGTTAATTTTAAAGATTAACGTGCAAGGCGTTCCATTTTTTAAAAAAAAAGTTTTAAGTAAGTCTTGCTTGCAGCAATCAGACTTTGAACTGTTCTAAGGCTAGACCTAAACACGGTTCAGAAAAAAAAAATCCAGTCCACTATGTACTGAAGATAATCATCAGTGGTGTGTTTTGTGTGTCTCTGTCTCTCTGTCTGTCTGTCAAACTAATTGTGTATATTTAAATCATGTTAATGGCAGGTTGTGTACTGATGGATACCCCTGAGAGCCCCACTCAGTCTCCACAATCCCCTGATGAGGAGGAAAAAGGCTTCTCTGACAGTGAACTTCTGCAGTCGCCGGAGTCTCCTGCAGAGGAAGGCAATGTGGTTTCTGATAGCGAGCTACTAAATGACGGAGAAGGAGATGATTCAGATTTTGACGACGATGAGCAGGTTGAGCTGGGTGATGGGGCTCAAGAGGACATTTCTGACCTAGAAGATGACAAAATGGATGGAGGTGGAAGGGTCCGCCAGCGAGAGAGTGTCATGCTGGAATGCAGGCAGCGTGTGAGCCGATCAGCTGAACAGGAAGGAGACGACGAGATCCTGGAGACACCCAGATCACCAGATCCTGATTCCCCAGATCCAGAGTTGGATCGACCATTCACCCCTGCTGACGGAGAGCAGGAAGACGTTAGGCAGGAGGACGAGGATGATGGCGGAGAGGTGACCGCCAGGTCCAGCTTGAGTCGCCAAGAGCTGGACGAAGAGGATGATGAAGAGGAGGAAAGGAGACGGAGGAGGCTCCTGGTTGTCAGTGATTTGAAGCAGGATTCGCCCTCCGTGTCCAGGGATTTGGACGAGCACGAGCTCGACTATGATGAAGAAGTGCCAGAGGAGCCTAGCACAGCAGCACCAGAGGAGGAGGACGCTGAGAAGGGGCCTGCCACAGAGGACGGGGACGAAGACGAGGAGGAAAAAGATGAGGAGGAGAAAAAGCAAAAGAAGGAGAGGAGCCTGATCCTGCCCCCTGATGCTCAGTCAAAAAGTCCTGAAGAGTCAAGAGGCCAAGAAAGAGGGAGGAGGGATTCTTTTCGAGATAAAAAGAAAGATGAAGATGATGGTGAGATCGATGAAGGAGAGATTGACGTAAGTGTCCTGAGTCTGATTACACAGATGTATGTTTTTAGAGGTTAAGTTGGAAAGACATTGGCTGTGCCTGAGCTAAAGCCGATTCAGACTACTTCTGTACAGAGAAGGAGCTTATTGGTAAGCGCAGCTCACAAAGGAGACAACAAATCTCAAAAGCAAGTCAGGTGAATGCACAGTGCTACGGGTTCAAACAAACGCTGATTGGGCAGGAGCGCATATCGCACTTAATGTTAGCCTAGCCCATAAAGAAAGTGAAAGCTCTGAATTTGCTTGCCCAGTTGGATGACTTGGTTACCTGGAAATCCAGCTGATTAGGCCAAAACATGGCAGCTAATATAGTATAATAATACATGTAGTGCTAGTTAGGTGGTTAAGTGCAGTGATGACTAAGATAAATGAACAGGTGTATAACACTGGTCAAAAAAATTTTGTTTGCTATTGATAACTTAATAACTGTTCCTAGTTCATTTTTTGACGCTGATTTCAGATTTATAATTGAAATTCAGCTCCCGCGTCAGGTTTCTGAGATACACGTTGCTGACGTTTTAGACAAATTGCCATATCGGCACAATATTAGGAGTATGAACTATGTCATAC
>JAQLOM010000036.1:9741815-9760518 GCA_030068315.1 Chrysichthys thysi | reverse complement strand
GATGAACATTTCAGGTACGAAAAGAGTAGTAAGGTACGGAAAAGGCGGTGGGTCATTGGAGATCGGTGTTTACTGCAACCCGGCGTCTATTTGTCGTGACATGTTTTTAGCCCGGCGTTGATTGTAAACGGGCGTCTATAAGAGACAGGCCATTATTAGAAGATATACGGTATTTGCATGCAAGCTGTATTACTGTATACACGTCTCTACACGTCTCTGCACACTGCTCTCACATCTCCAAAGTGCATATTTATGCAATGGTTATTTTCGCTGTACAGAAAATGTTTTGTATCGAGACACAGCTGCATGTTATGTTGTATTTATTATACTTTAATATTGTGCATCGTCATAGTTTCAGTATACTATCTATGATATCTGTATCATAGATCGCACTATAATATCAATGAACAGCTGGGTTTGTGGCGGTTTGTAGCATTTCCATACTTGGGCACAAGGGGGCGCAATTGTACAGAGATTGCTGAAATGTAGCAGTGACCAAACAACTGAGAAGCATTTAGTGATGTTCAAGTCGTGAAATTTTCAGGAAAGATTTACCCTTTATAACATGAGTTTTAAACATTCAGCCCAAACTGCGTTGTTAAAATGAATCTGAAAATGAACTTTTTTTTTTTTCCTGTGTCTTGTAGGCAACTGCACATGGGGCATGATCTGTAGGTTTATCCACCCAGGAGTCAATGACAAAGGCAATTACTCCCTTATTGCCAAACCAGACCCCTTTTCTCCAAACGGAGCTCCTCCTGGAGGTGGAGGCCCTCTCCCACTTATGCCCTCCAACCCCTGGGTATGAGATCACCATGTATTTCCACCACTTCTGTTTTCAACTCGCGTCCCAGCAATAGATGTGCTTACGTACACACTGAAAACCTCGTCACGCTAAATGAATTTCACAAGTCAGTAGTAATGCCAAGGACAATGAAAATGACGCAGTTCTAACCAAACTCTCTTACACGAGTTTCTCTTTTGAGCGTCACTGAGGCATGCTTGTACTTCCCTAACAGGTATATATTTAGCACATAACGTCAAACAGATTCTGGCTCTCAGTAGTTTACAGTCATTCTATGTTAATTAAAGCACTACATTAGCTCCATTACCTAATTAGTGTAATTACGTTGGAATCCATATTCACACATATATGCAGTCTAGTGTCATGGAGTGATCAGAAAAGTGTCCCCGCCCACTTTGACAGGCTTTTGTGCACTGCTTGAATGAAATTGTTTAAATTCAATGTGTCGTGCTGACAAATAGAAATTGAAAGAATTATTTTTGTGCATCAGTTAACCTTCAAAAATCTGTATGCTTGTTAATGTTAAGTAAAAAAAATGCTAGTGTGCATATGCATTGTTGAAAGTAAGACAAGAATGGTGTTAATCTGGTTTAAATTTAGAGTATGGAAGGGTATCTGTCACTGGCTGTGTTGGAAACTCAAAATGTAAAGTGCATCTCAGTATTTGCATGCAACTTATTTTTGTTTTGGGTAAAAAAAAAAACTTGCACAGCTGATGTGGGGTTGCAGGGGACTGTTCTCACAAGTTAATTACTGAAAAGCTGTCTCAAACGTTGCAGGGTTTAAGTTGTTACAGAGCAATACTGCATGCTTTTGCCCATTTATTGCTACATTTGATATCCACAAGACCAATTTCTTTATTATCGTTTGCATTGAAAGTAACATTATACTCCCATGTCAGCCTTTCTTTTGTCCCAGCTTGCCACGACTCTGGAAAAACCCAAAGTGTAAAGACAACCTTTGGCAGAAAACTTTACTGGCTGTCGCAGAGCCGTGACACTTGAGACTCCTTCCGTAAATATTGAACATTTCTGTAGAGGTTAATACATTTCACCTCGTTCAATAACGAATAACTGTTTCTTAAGTAATCTTTTTTTTTTTTTAAATGCTTCCTTTAACAAAGCATTTGTTATCATGACAAGAATATTTAGAATATTCTCCATACCGATCCCTGCAAATGAGCTGTTACTATAGAAACGTTAGCATGTTAGGGTGAAGGTTTTAGCAGCAATTCATTTGAACTGTGAACAGAATCCGATTGTTGCCTGATGAATACAGATGTATTGGGTGAATTTTGCATTTAGCCATTAATTTTGCACAAAGTGTCAAAGTGGACTGTGTGTGTGTGTGTGTGTGTCTGGTCCTGTAGACTGGTCCTCCTGTAGAAGAGTTGCCACCACCTCCCCTGCCCGCGGAGCCTCCAGTAGAGAGCGCCTGGGAAAGAGGTCTCCGACATGCCAAAGAGGTACATGCCAGTGTTGTGAAAACCCTCGTCAGAGTCAGCTGTCCTAAAGGGATTTTCAGAGGCATTGTAGTGATCACCTGGTTATGTGTGACGACGGCTGGACTTTCTGTAACCATTCAAATGAGTTTAACGTTCAGTCTGTGCAGTAGTTTTAGGTTGTTCCCCATCTAGCCCTTTTTGGGATTTCATGTTAAAATGCTGGTGTGTTTGTTTAAATCATATTGTATTTATATCCGAGACATTCACTTGACTTTTGGTTTTCTAATATAGTGAACCTTCTTTTTATTGATTATCAATAATTCTTAAATTGTTGTAGTGAGTTAATTATGGAGTTAAATTTAGGAGACCTGGTGTGCAAGGGATGATGGTGCTAATGTAACACCTTGGTTGCCTCAGGTATTAAAGAAAGCCACAATCCGCAAAGAGCAGGAGCCTGACTTTGAGGAAAAACGCTTCAACGTTACCATCGGTGAAGACGAATGGGAATTTGACAAAGAAAATGACTTCTTCAGGGAACGAGGCTACCGCATAACCAGGGAAATCCGAGATCCTGGGTAGAAAACCTCCGTTCAGTCTGCATTCACAAGCCTCCCTTAGCCAGTGTTATTGATTTACTGTATGTCTTATTCCCATTTTAAACGCTGGAGCTTTGAGTTATTTGGTAAAAAAATTAACCATTTGATAGTTAAGTATTTATCACATGGAAAGGGATTTTTAGGCCGGGACTTTTGAGATCCCCAGTCTCATGCAACACCAATTCCTATGAAGAATCTCCAAAAAATATAACAAACCATCAAAAAAGAGTTTTGTCTTGACATGTCTGATTCAATAATTGGCTGAGATATGTACTCGGTTATCATAACAAAACTCTTTGTGTAAGTGCATTAGATAGTAGGCAAACCTGTTTTATCCACAGAACCATGACCTGTTTTTAAGTTGTACATAATGGCCAGTTCTGTTAATTTTTTAGCATTTTGTCTGTCTCTTTTTTTTCTGCATGAGTCAAATTCTTTGAATGACTTTGATTTCTTTTTTTGTTTCTTTTTTAAATTGCAGCGAAGTGGAATTCAGAGACCCTTTATATGGGTAAGCATTTACTTTGCAGTTTTATGCTGCTATAAAATAAGTGTGTATATGTGTGTGTGTGTATGTGTGTGTGTGTATGTATATATATATATATATATAATGACTACTGCTACAGAAATGTCTCGCTTTTTAATGTAATTGCTCATCAGTGTTTAGCCCCCTTTTGCTTTCAGCTCTAAGTTTTTGGAGCCCTTTGTATTTCAGTGACCCATATGGTGATCCTTATTATGACTATGAAATGGAGGCTTTCTGGAGAGGTGGCCAGTACGAGAACTTCAGAGTGCAGTACACGGAGACCCCTCTGCCATACCACTACACCGTAAGTTTATACATGCTCCACTTTTAGAAAAAGTATAAGACAGTGGACAGCTGAAGACAGATGCCTGAACAGTCCCATGATTAAAACTTCATCTTCTTTGCAAGAACAGTGGGCCCTCGACTCATGAACTTAATTCATTCCGAGACTCTGTTCATGACTCGGTTTGTTCGCGACCCGAATAAATGTTTCCCATTGAAATGAGTGTAAATACAATGAATGTGTTTCAGACCTCAAAACAGATTTTTTTTAAAGTGTATTATGGGTTTATGTGTGGCAATAAAACGTAGGATAAAATTTAAATAACCTTACTTATAGAAAAATAAACCTACCTTTGCGGTGGATACATAGTCGCTGGCGTAGGTGGACGGTGGTGGAGGGATGCGGTGGCAGTTCTCGTGTTTTGCAATTATTTCTTTCTTTATTTCAACTGTTATATGCTTAGACGTCTTACTCTCACTACCATTTCTACTTTCTTGGGACTCATAATGAAGGCTTATAGTGCAAAAATGCAGAGAAACACAACGGAAAAATGCGTTTAACAGGTTCACTGCCCGAGTGTCTGACGGGAACTGAATGTTTGTGCCGCAGAGCGTGGGTTGGCTGTATGTGTACCTCAGTCAAGGTTTTGTTCATCTGTCGGTACAGTATAAGTATTAAATAGGTCTGTGCATGTATGCCTGTTTTAGGATCGAGAGAGAGATCCCCGCGAGCGGCACAGAGAGAGGGAGCGTGAGCGCGAGAGAGATCACCGCGAGCGAGAGCGCAGGCAGAGGGAGCGAGAGCGGGAACGTGAAAAAGAGAGGTTGCGCAGAAAGGAAGAGTGGGAGCGAGACCGACTGAAAAGAGACGAGAAAGAAGGACGACCCAGAGAACGGCCGTTAAGGGAACCACGTGAGAAGAAGGAAGAGAAGGACAAACCTCTGAAACCACGTTCACCTATCAGTATGCCACCCAGGTAAGCTCTGGTTCTCTGCCTTTTCCCCTTTTCCCTGTGTTTCCATTGCTGGTCTACCAACATGATGTCAAAAGAAGAAAATTCCTGACAATCAACTAATGCCTGTGGGGAATCGTGCGCAGTGCGTTTTAGGATCCGATTTTAAATGCAGTTTCTTCCTCGGTGAAGAACAGCCACAAAGGCTACTGATGTGCCTGTGGTTTCTGGACTCCTTCTGGCTTTGATTGTTTCACTTTTGGTTTTATTTTCTTTTTTTAAAGACTTCATGTTTTTTCTAAATTAACACATGGCAAACACATTTCATTTAAAATTATTGCAGATAACTTTTTGCT
This sequence comes from Chrysichthys thysi, assembly GCA_030068315.1. Classification (NCBI taxonomy): domain Eukaryota; kingdom Metazoa; phylum Chordata; class Actinopteri; order Siluriformes; family Claroteidae; genus Chrysichthys; species Chrysichthys thysi. The sequence continues at coordinate 9,755,556 of JAQLOM010000036.1, read as the reverse complement.
GTGTGAAACGTGATGTGGTGGACCAGACTGCTATCAGGACTGCACACAAGGTGTTTTCTACAGGTGTTGCTAAGCTGGTTGCTTATACAGTGGTACCTCAGTACTTAAGCGCAGGTTCAAATCCTAAAAAGTTCGAGTTCTGATCGAATTTTCCCCATAAGATATAAGGGAAAACCAATTAATTCCTTACCATCCCAAAAAATTACACCTAAATGTTTTTTTGTTTTTTTTTCTTCCCTTCTTCCCCCTCAGCATTTCAACACAAAATGAACAGGATAAAGCAGGAAGAGCACATCTAAGCACATTTCTCAAAACAGTAATTTGTAAAGTAAGAAAATAAATGTATCCAAATAATGTGTGTCATGGATCCGCACCTGCTTTGTTTACTCCCAGCAGCGGCGCTGCGGGCGCATGCGCGAGGATTCGCTCCAGGTGCGGGCGTCTGTTTTCTCTTCCGGTTCTGACCTTCTCGCTTGTTATTCGATTTATGATTATAATCTGTTCCTTCGTGGTGTTGTACACAGTTCTGTTACCCTGCCTGTTCTTCGACTATGAGTTTGCCTGCCGTCTCATGTCCTTCTGCCTGGAGCCTAAACAAAACCTGAAATAGATTTTACATCTGACTGCAGCCTGTGTTTGTGTCCGCCGTCACCTCAACGCTCTGACAGGGTAAAGTTAAAAAAACAACAACAAAAAAAAAAAACCAATGAGACATTTTTCATAAACCCAGACACAGCACTACTACCATGAGTCATACTATGCCATGCGGTCCATTGTTTGTTTGTTTTTATTATTACTCTGTATTCATAACTTTTTGGTGAGCAATGGCTACCAAAATGATATAAAGTACAGTGTATTACCTGATATTTTCAATAAAAGAAGCACCATCACCAACGATGCTATCACAGCGAATGCGAGGTTGAGACTGAAGTGTTACCCTTTGTTCCACTGAGAGACTCATTTCCCTGCGCATACAAGATATCTTAGGTCAGCGTTCACGGTTCAACTTCTGACATTCAAATCGAGTTCTAGGTCATTTTTTTACGATCTGGTTGGTTCGACTTTTAAGAAATTCGAGTTCTAGTGAGTTCGAGTATTGAGGTACTACTGTAAATTCAAAATTTCATGGTCAAATATCAGTTCAATATAAGCAGCTTATTTCCCAGCTTATTTATTATTGTAAATTTCCCACCTGTGGGACTAATAAAGGCTACCTTATCTTATCTTATTTGATCATCTACGTGGTTGCCATGTAGTTACCCAGTCCATTTTGTGGCAAAATGCAATGGTTTTTTTTTGTTTGTTTTGTTTTGTTTTTTATTGGGGTTTTTTTTGTATGTCTCCCCCCTCTTACCTGAGTGTCTTGTCAGTGTTGGCACCTCTGACTTTGCACGACACGGTGCTGTATCACTGTTAGGCTACACCCTGGTATTCATTGCTGTAGAAGAGAAAGGAAGCGGGTCTGATTTCAATCTATAATTGCAGGTACCCAGAAGGAGGAGATGCCCCCATACAATTTTTTTTTTTTTTTTTTTTTTAATGCGCCATGCCAGGGGTGATGTACGGGAAGTGTCTAATAGCCTTATAGACTTCTCAGAATTGGCACTGGCTTCCGTAATGTGTATGCTTGTATCTGAATCAGCCGGTTGTTCTTCTGAATACGACTTCTTAATGCCATGGAACAAGCCCCAGTTTGTTCAATTGCAACCAAAAAAATGTTATATAAAAGCAAAATAAAATCCCTAGCAACTTCCCTCTTTGCTAAATGGTAAATAGATTTAAGCTAAGCTAAGGCGCCAAGTAATTTTGCCTGTCATGTGCACAGCAAAGACTAATTTCAGGGTTATTCACTAGGAAGTGATGGTGTATGATGATGCAGTTTGTTTTCACTACAAAGGTGGGACAGTTTCAGCCTTTATGATGCAACTCCGAGTGCTTGTGTGTGCACCTGTGTGTGCATGTGGAGGTAATTAACCCACTTTTGTTGTCCACGATGAGGTAATTTTATCCCTCTGCACATTTCAGTCGAGTGCCTCATCAGCACACGAGTCCTGTGCATAAGTGTATCCTGGGTTTTTTTTTTTTTCTTTTTCTTTTATGCTGTGTAATTTAGTGACGTATTAACGTGAAGGTTTCCTGTCAGGTAGGTGTTTGCTAAACAAAAAAGGAAATTGTCTGTTGTACTGTAGTATATCGTTAAGCCGATTTCTGCTGTTTTTCTATATTGTTGTCAAGGTAAATGTCCTTTGATGCATTTTTGATGCCATGCCAAAATCCCACTTCAACCCCCATTTGATTAGCAATTAGGCACCCAGCGAAGTATTTCAGCAGACCCGAACGAGTACTTGACAAAATAAATACTTCAGCTGAGAAGATAAACATAGAAAAAATGGCTGAAAACATGAAATAGCTCTGCTTCTGAAGCAGGTCCCCTTTTTGTGTTTTATCACTTGCATTTATGTAAATTCTTGAACTGAACCTAGCTACGAATCTAGAGAAGCCGTTGTAAGTCCATGGCATTAGTCAGAAGTGATCTCAAATGCTACACATGAAACACAAGTACAGTGAACCCCCGCAATACCGCGGTTCACCTCTCGCGGCTTCACTGCATCGCGGATTTTCAAATTTTGATTCGTGGAATTTTTTTGGCTTTCGCGGGACTCTGGAATAAATATTTAATAAATGTAAATTTAATAAAAAATGTTCATTCAGAAATTAAAAGAACATTTAAATCAAAATAAAACGATATGCGCTGTATTTCATCAGCGGATGAAAAGTGAAAGTAGCTGTGTACGCCACTTCCGCTTCAGCTCGTGAACAGGAAGTGACCTCACCGACAGGAAGTACGCGTGTAGAATTTTGGATATTGTTAAAATGACGTTTATGAATGAGTGTAGAAAGTGTTTAAGAGCATAGGATGTGTTTATAAGAGTGTGGAAAAGGTTAATAAGAGTGTGGAAATGGTTTATAAAGCCTTAAAATATATATAAAAAATAAAAATTAACGTGACTTTGCAGTATCGCGGTTTCACCTTTCGCGGGGGGCGGAACGTAACCCCCGCGATAGGCAGGGGTTCGCTGTACTTCAAATTGGTCTTATTTGTAGCCATAAACTAATCACGAATCGTTCAAACATTCAGATCCTGCTGTTCGATGAATGCCGGTTTATTATCCAGACATATAAACTATTTCTTAAGTAGCACAGTGTCATATTGTGGCTTATGCATATTTTTCCATTAAAATAGCGTGGTTGAATGTCACTACTGTGAGGAAGAGGACAGGTGTCTACTTGTGCGTTTGACCTTTAATTTGTGAGGTCTCATGTTTCCAAATTTGTGATGTTCTAACGCTGTTCGAAATGTGGGTATGTAAAAACAGCGCTGTTGTATTTTTCTGTGCCTGATATAGCTGTGTGCCATTATGTTATAATGGCTCATTTTTCTTGGGCTGTTTCTCTGGTGCCGTGCTCTGCGTATTGGGCAGACAAAAGTGCGAGGCATAATTTCAGAGTATTCTGCATTGTTGTGCACATTTCACAAAATGATTATTTCATTATTTTCATTTTAAACCAAGTGTACTTGGTTCCTTTTGCAACATTTTCCTGCCGTCCATAAATGGCGAGGCTCATTTCCAAGGTCCCCCCCCCCCCCCCCACCACATAATGTTTGTGTATTCTTCCATTGTGTCTTGCTAGCTGTTGAAATAGTGTATCGTGTAATTCCGGACTTTAACTTTACATCTTTGTCCTCATTGTTTACTTACTTACCAGAATTTCATCACTGTACAACGTCACAAAGGTGCAGTAAAAACGTCACCAGTGTGAGTAAAGTGGTGGAGGTTTTTGTGATTTTTGTTAGTGTGAGTAATTCATATGGGGCAATAAGCCCAGGAGAAATAAGGGCGTGGAAAGGAAGTGACAGCCTTGCTATTATATTTTTTTTTCAATGGGTTAGGAGATGCCAAATGATTTCTACCTGGAACTTCCCAATGTGCCACTAGTTAGCAAATGCCACTTAGGTCAGTACATAGTATTATTTGTAATCTGCCACCGAGTTGCTAGTAACACACATTCACAGGGAAGAACTGTATAAAATTAAAGCAATTTTTTTAATCCAACTGCACTGCAGTATGCATAAATGAATTTTGGATTGGTTTGAATTAACCCAGAGACTGGTTACCTGATTTGCATCTTCTCAAGTGGACAGAGTGTCTGTAATATGCTCTCGTGAGGTCTACAAAGTGCAGGAAAAGCCATGGACATCTCCTAGTTCCTCTTTTATTAGCCACAAGCTAGCAAGGTATCTGTGGTGTGTTTGTTTGTTTGTTGTTGTTTTTTTTTTAAATAAACAAAGTACCATTGGATTCCGTGGCTAAAGCCAAGTTCAGTGCAATTTAGTCTTCTAATATATCTTTTTGATTTTTCAAACCAGGCTGGGAAAGTGACAAGCAGGATCTGAGGTCATATCTCAGCACTAAACCCGATGCATCGTGTCAGTACCCTTTCTTGAGGACCTGAAAAAAGCTTGATATTTGAATGCTGGGGGTGCTGCAATAAGAATAATCTACATTAATAAATTACCATTATTGCGATTTGACCATTCATATTGCCAGCTAACTGAATATCATGAAGAGCGTGATTTTATCGGAACTATGTACTGTTCCTCAGAAATCAACAGGTAGCTGCGGTGTTTTTAAACCCCCATGAATACATCAATGAAGAGTCTGCGTAATGCAGCCTGTTGTGTAGAATTCGCTTAATAAATATTAGGCCTGTAATATTACAATTTTACAGTGCACACAAGAGCCCGTGAGCGCCTCCTGGCTCCAGTCTGCATGTGCTGCATGTGAAGTGAACTTCCAGGGTGAAGATTTCAGAAACTCAATTTTCTGAGTTGCAAACAGGGAAAACAGATTTTCTGTGTGTGTGTGTGTGTGTGTGTGTGTGTGTGTGTGTGTGTGTGTGTGTGTGTGTGTGTGTGACGTTATCTTCTCATTATTAATGACTTAATAGTAACCGAAAGAAAGCGAAGCGACTCTCAGTCAAGTGTTGAGCACTTTCTCCGCTGCACTTCACAGAATTTGTATAGAAAATAAACGTTGCCGGCTCAGAAAACCCAGTGTACTTTGTTTGCATGAAGTGATGGCATGTTTTTGCATTTTGATGTGAACAGAGATTTGTTTTTCAGCAGTGCTCGGTTTTTTTTTTTGTTTTTTTTTTAAGAAGAATAAATAAGCTTAATTTGAGAGACGATAAGTTTAAAAAAGTTTAAACCTCCTTGCTGTTAAAAGGTCATCTCGATACTTTATTTGTTTTGCCCAGTATGCTTACTTTCACATTACGCTACATACATTTCTGATAGCAACACTCCTCTGCTCCTGCCCCGTCGCGCTCTCTCTCAGGTTTACTGGGACGCATTTAGCCCTATGGCGATATAAACCAGGGGGCGGAGTAGTAGGTCTGCAGATGACGTAATAACAAGTCTACACATAACCAAGGTTGTATGTCTGAATGCTTGGCATCATAACAGCACTATTCTTTGTTCTTTGATTTTCTGCTGGATCTCTTGTGTGTTGGGAATATTTTCAAAAGGGTTGAATAGAAGCATAACCCCATTGTGCACCAAACCCCACTCAACAAAAAGGCTGAGAGCAAGGACGCACAGCGCATTCTTTACGACACTTTCTAAAAATAGCTCTACCTGTCCAGGCTATTTTTAGCCCTTGGTTTTAGGTTGCACACTCTTGCATCACCCAAAAGGAATTTCTCCCAGGCGAGTGACTGCACTCTTGCTACACACCCTTTGCCTATTAATCCAAAATGCAGATTCCTGCATTTCTTGTCATTAATTGTTCATTTAATAATAGGAATAAAAAATTATAGTTAGATCAATTATTATGAGTTAGGATACTGAATAACTTCCTGGAAATTTCCATTCAAGAGATAAAAGCACTCTGCATTCTTTTCAAAAAACGCTTTCATGGTGAGAGACTTGAATGCTCGTGTTGCTGGTATGAGAATACAAAGGAGATATTATTGTAGTCTAAAGATTTTTCTAAAGACAGAAAAACACCTTTTTGCTTTTATGTGGGGAAATCCTGACATGACCTTTTCCTTTAAAACAGACTTCCTCCTAATTATAAATACGCCGTCACCTTTTTTTGGCAGATATAAAACAGGCAGACCGAACGGCATCTTTTAGTTTCTTCCTTGTTGCTGATGCCGTCGATGTTAAACGACCAAAGATGTACAGTAATAATATTAAAGAAAAAAGGAAGCCATTTAGTTGACTCTTTGGTCATAAGACTGACACATGTGTCCCCGGTGAGGTCATAGAATATGTCACCAGTGTTCATATGTTGTTGTAACCGTTTGCATCGGATGATACAAGTTTGTCATATTAACATGACTAATAAGGGACAAAAGAATAGTAGCACATGGTCTGAACTGTTGTGACATCCGGTATTAACACTCTCCAAGACAGTTTGTGAAATGGTTACATCAGTACATCAAGTGGCACATGGTTCACGTAAAATGTTTCTCATTTATGAACTAAATGAGGAATGTCATGATTATTATGCAATAGTATCTGTATGAGATCTTCCTCGTTGCTGGTTTCTCTATCGAAACCTGCATTGTAATGTAACTAACCAGGTTTCCCCCGTGGGCTGAGAATTTAGCAGAATTATTTAGTTGTTGCTTCATCACTGCCTTTTAACCCTTCTGAAATTTGAAAAAATGTGTAAGGGGACATCTCACTATCAGCAGTGCATATTCCTGTCACTTGCATCTGCAGTAGTCTTGGTACATTCCTTTCAAGTAAATTTGGTGAATGTGGAAAAACAACCTTAACACCGCTGCGTGGGAGTGTGTGTTGCACTTCACGGTCACATGCTCGGTGCAAGGGAATTATCTCATTTAGTTGTGCAGGGAAAAACTGGAAGGTGTACTCAGAAAATGAGTTCAGAAAATGTGAACAAACTTTTAGATTGTGTTGGTTGTATAGCATTTGCGTTTGCCAGGCAGCACGCGCATCACCGTGAATTAGCACTTCTGTGCCATGTCCCAACCATCATTTGCCCAGTAAATGTGGAAGTGACAAACGAAACCCTGAACATGACTCGGTATCCCTTCCTTTTCTCCAGAGGGCCAATGGAGTCACAGCCAAAGAAGGAGACTATGCCCATGGCGAAGCGGCCGGATGAATGGAAGGACCCCTGGCGCAGGTCAAAGTCTCCAAGGCGAAGGCCCGGCCTCATGGGTTCCCCACCCCGCGGACGCAGGCGGCATAGGCCCTCTGGCTCATCTGTGTCGCTCTCTAACTCCTCACGGTGCTGTTCAACGTTGTCACTTAAACGTCGCAATGTGTAGTATGAGCTATGGAATAGATGCTAAGTGTAACTGAGTACTAACTGTGAGTGGTATTTTCTCAGGTCATCGTCGCGGTCCTCTTCATACACAGGTTCCGGTTCCTCCCGCTCAAGGTCACGGTCTTCATCTCTCAGCTCTTATTCCAGCCACTCCTCCCACCGCAGCTCTTTTTCAGGCAGTCGCTCCAGGCAAGAAATGCACATCCATTCACATGCCCACCCACTAAAGAATGCACCAAATGTATGGTGCATTTGAGGGTTAACTTGCCTGTCCTTGTTTAATTATTTTAATGCTTTGAATGGGAAGGAAAATGGGCAGGAAATTTCCTTTCCATCATAGTACATGAAATGACTTGTCTTTAGACAGTGCTCCAAGGCATGTGTTCTGTATTAAACACTTTTGGTAAACCATTAATGTTGTTAACTTGTCCTTGTTTTTAATAGTAGTATTATTATTTTTTGTTGTTGTTGTTCTTTTTTTGAAGATCGAGATCCTACTCGTCATCTCCGTCCCCTATGCCTTCTGCCCAGAGAAATGTAGGCAAGAATAAAGCAGAGCAGCCTCCTGGAGTAGTGAAAGGGTATATATACACACACACACCAACATTACACTCACAATACGTAAACACACACACACACTGTCATTCATGTACTAATTATACGTAACCTCCCACTGAATTATGGCGGGGGGGGGGGGACAAGGGATAGCTAACTAGCAAAGGATTTAAGAAGACATATGAACCACTTTAGGTTGATCAGTTTACACACATCAATAAACTGAAGTAAAAGTCCATGCTGAAATCTCTTTGGAAGTAGCGGCATCACTGAGCAGCATGTTTGTTCACTGCATGCAAACAAAAACCAAAAGTCTTTTCTCCTCCTTAAGCCACCCGTTGAAGCCCGGTACACTGCCCCCTCCACACAGGGATAAAGGCCCCTCCAAGAAGATGCCCAGTCCCTCATTACCAGGCAAACCTCTGAAACCTTTAGTGGAAGGAGTTAAACCACCCATCATCCGTGATGTGGGCAGACCTGCTGCACCAAGAGAACCGGCGAAACCACCCAACGCAAGGGAAGGCCGCAGGAAAGACCGGCAGCCACACGATACTCGCAGGTAGAGTGAGTGAGTGAGAGTGAGGGGGTGTGTGTGTCTGTGGAGAGAGTGAAACCAGCAGAGAGGCCCAGAATCCTTGTACAATTTGACACTTTTAAAAACCTTTTAAAACATCCTTTCATTAGCACATTTGAATAATATGTAAATTGAAGCGAATTGCAAATTTAAAGGGTGAACACAAGCTAATTTTCTTCCTTCCTCTACTACTGAGTGGGATGTGTATGTGTGTGTGAATTGTGTGATTTATGGAGCCATTTGCATGAATCCAGTGTGTCTCAATCCAGAGAAGACAGAGGTCTGTGTATGTTTGTAGGCGTGTGCGTGGGAGTGTAATACGTGGAATACCCTGTGTGGGAAGTCTGGTGGACTCTGGGGGGAAAATCTCACGTCTCTCCTGGTTTTCCAGAGCTCTAGTGTAAATGAGCTTTTGTTGACTTTTTGTTGACAAAGTAACTATTAACTCTGTCATGTAACCTTTGATTGAGACTTCCCTAAGGGAACTCCTGAGTCCCGTGCCATGATCATGACTGTCATGTCTGTCTTCTGACTTTAGATTAGTAATGTGTATTTGGGGAGTTTTTTTTTTTTGTTTGTTTGTTTGTTTTTTTTTCTTCTTTTTCTTTAAACCCAGAAATCCTATATTATGTGTGTTTGTGTATATTTAGTTTTATAAGGAAATGAGCTGGTGAGTTTTATTGGGCATTCTGAAGAATCCGTTCTTCTGGAGACTTTAACTGTCGCGCTTGCTTCTTATATTTGTTTGTTTGCTTGCTTGCTTGCGGACACACAGCTCTGGAGCCTGCACTGCATTTTATGTCTGAAAAGTGGTCTCTTGCGCAAAGCAGTTGTAAGCATCTGCAACTTATAGAAATGGAGTTATGAGGAACCAGGAAAGTTGAATTTTGTTTCTCAAAGCATTAATTTTACTTATTGCCTTCACTGTGCAAATTCTATGGGCTTCAGTCCGTGAAATGCAATGTTTTGGTTTTTTTTCCTTCTTTAGTTTCTAATGAAATCATTGCCTGTCATTATCTACAAGTGAAAATGAGTACTTAAAGGAATCATATATGGCTGGAATTACATGATATTTATCAAATACTACATGACAAATTTTGTGATCTGTAATTTGACGTTGACTTGAATGTGAACTTGTGTGACTTGGTGTTGGATGCGCTGATGTCAGTACGCAAGAGATATTCTTCAGCATTCCATAATATTATTGGAACTATGCTGTTAAAGTCTGCTGTGTTTTGATTAAGGTAATCGTATCTCCCTGGACACATTTCAGGTAGATCTAATCATTCATATAAATACAGTACACTAAAATCCTTTTTCATATCCCAACTTGTTCAGAGCGCAGGTTCAGTCATAATACGGCACCACAGAGGATTAAAGGCTCCACAGTCAGCGGCAGATTGGTGGTGCTGTGGCTTACTTTCTGGTCTTATGACTTAGAAGTCCAGACCCTTTAATCATTGAGCCACTGCTTCTCCATTGGACTTTGGATTTGGATGCAATGGTGTTATAACGTGGACACAGCTTGGACTATTAATTTCAACTTCAGAGACTCTACTCGCATACCATGTTTTGTACAGTTTTCTGGAATTTGGATCATGTCTCTTTTGTCTATACACAACAAATGAGAGACTGACCCTGTCATTCATATTTAATTTTTGCAAATGAAATTTCTCTCTCTCTCTCTTTCAGGAGGACGTTAAGTGGCAGTGTGAGTGGCAGCGGCAGCAGTTATTCAGGCTCCAGCTCTCGCTCCAGATCTCGATCCTCTTCCGCCTCTGTTTCTCACTCTCGGTCGGGATCCCACAAGTCCAGGTGCGGGCTGCTAACAAAACCGTGCACATACAGCAGCTCTCTCTGTAAGCCAGAGCTCAGATAAATAACCTCCTCCTGGAGTGTGTGCTGATTTATTGCATGTGTTCATGGTGCAGGTCTCTGTCGGTGAGCAGCGTGTCATCAGTGTCCTCTGCCTCGTCCAGCAGCAGCTCAGTGCGCAGTGCTGATTCTGATGATATGTATGCTGACCTGGCCAGCCCTGTGTCCTCAGCTAGCTCCCATTCACCCACTCCAGGTCACCCACGCAAGGAGAGAGGACTCCCACGAGACAGGGATGGCAATAAAGACAGAGGTAGTGGACTAACACAGTTGCACTCGATGAAGCAAAGCTGTCATTTTCCAGTGTGATGTGATGCATCACATTTCTTTTATTTTTTTATCATCTCTGTTTGCCCAGCATTGACCGTGGAAGCCAAACAGGTCTTAATAAATTTGGTCCTAGTTAAGACCATTTTTAAAGACACTTGTATAGATTTTCACTCCTAACACCTTTTTCGTTAAATTCATTACTCATAGGAATGCACTGGGCCAAGCTAACCGTATACGGTAGCTGTTATTTGGTGGAGGTATTTCTTGTTACAGATAAAAAAAAATTTTAAAAATCATTCTTTAAAGCACATGTGTCAAGCTGGTCCATGAAAGGGCCGCTGTGGGTGCAGGTTTTCATTCCAACCAAGCAGGACGCACACCTGATTACACCTGTTTAATCAGTTGAGATTGGCTTTCAGTTAACTCAGGTGTGAGTTATGCTTGGTTGGAATGAAAACCCGCACCCACAGCAGCCCTTTTATGGACCAGCTTGACACCCCTGCTTTAAAGTCTTGTTAGTGTCATATCAGTGAAACCGATCAGAGTTTTGTTAGTATTATATAATTGTTGCAGCTTTTGTGGCTTGCTCTGCTCGGTGACATGCCGCTTCAATGGCCACATTGTGTTCTGTGTAGGAAAGGTCACGAAGAAAGATGAGACCTTTAAAGATGAAAGGAAAAGGGTTGATCAGTCTGGCCTCGTGCCCAAAGCTGACTCCGGCATGCCCAGATCCGGGCCTGGAAACCGAGGACACCCGATGAACGCACCACCCATGGGCCCTGCAGGGGGTTATGGTTCACATAAGGACATCAAACTGACCTTACTCAACAAGGTAGCCACTTCCATCAAGATTTATATATATATATTCTTTAATTTAAATAGCAACCAAATGGCTGAGCATTTTTTTTCTCCCCCTGCATATGTAGCAGCAAGCAGACAGAAGCAATAGAAAGAGGTACTTCCCTGCCGACAAAGAGAGACCAACATCTCCTCTCAGCAAGAGAATGGCACTGTCACCTGATAGAGGTGAGAAGTTGCACCTCATCCAAGCATGAGTGTCATTTGCTAGGAAAAACCAGCACAGAAATGCAGTCTGTAAAATTACATTTCTCAGACATGTTCACAACCAGCACGCTTGTTAACACGGATTTCCAGAAGGAAATCCTGCCTAGGAGAAACATCACCTTGGTCAGCAGTTTCAGTTCATTTAGTGGGCAGCCACACAATGCACACAATGAGGCTGTTAACTCCAAGTGGTTTAATCTAATATTCCATAGGTCGAGACAGAAGGCCTGGACGTTCCCCACTCTCACCTAGAATGGACCGACCCAGAGGTCAGGGCCCTCGACCCATGCCGCCACAGGGAGACAGGTTTGTGCTAATGTTTTTGCTTTGGTAACAAACCTTCAATACAGAGGGAGATTTTCGTTGGCTTTTTCGCCCCGACATTCAAGTGCATCTAAAACTTCTGTACTTTATGATTTGTGATGTTTTATTCTTAAATTACAAGTGAATTAGATTTTGATTCCCATTTACAGTGCCAGCACCATCCCCTGACTGTGCAAATCCCCTTGACTGTTTTTATCGAGAAAAGCACAGTACTGCACACAGATTGTGCACACTAACTGTGGAGGTTTTATAAAATTCCCACCGTCGGGACTAAAGTTTGTCTGTTCATTGACATTGTTTAACTAAATACCGCCAAACCACGGTTGACCTTCATTGATGCGACATGAAATAATTCATCAGCCAAATCAAGGTCAGCAGAACGGATGCAAAACGTTTGCCCCTGTTGAATCATGGACATCTTACTTTCATGATATTCTAATCTGCCTTGATGATGGTTGATCATGGATTGAGGAAAATATTTGAGTCTTTAACCTTTTGTTTAGAAAGCTGATTATTATTATTATTTTTATTATTATTATTATTATTATTAAAATGGGAAAGCCCAGGGATGTGTGCATTTTGTGCATGGACAGAACACACAAACCTGATGACGCACACTGCTTATAGGAGGGAAGTGGTCATCGGAGACAGAGAAATTGAATGCTATGGCCAAAACAAAATACTTATTTTGTTTGGTCAACTTCACTTCTCTTTTCCACCCCCCTCTGTATACATGTTTTGTCACGAATATAACCTCTACGCGTGCAGGTTTTGGTGTGAAATAATACTGTAGGGAAAAAATGGTTGAGGTTTTGATCTGTTTGACAGGAACCAGTTATAAACCTGAACCTAAATGTCAGCCGTGTTATTTCCTCGTGTCTAAAATAGTTACAAAATGCTTTTCAAATTATCCCTTTCTAAAGTATTTTGGTTTTTTTTTATTAATGCATTTTTTAATCTTCATAAAAATGCCTTTTTTTGTGGCTCTGCCACCTTAACTGTACTTCATCAGAGAGGGCTGCTTGGTTTAAGGTGACCTCATCACTCTGCCCACTCCATTTCACTCACAGGGTTTCTTTCAGCCATGGTCACGCTAGGTAATACTTATCACTCAGGTTTCGTGCAAATTTTCAGCACATCTCTGCTCAAATTAGCATGCGCAAGCTTCCCCTGTGTCACTGAAAACAATTATACATTGTGCAACGGTGTGCAAATAGAAAGGTCGGAATTTCAGACTCAAGTCATTTTTATGGAGATTAGAATTTTTTGCTGAACAGTTAACATGGTGTTTGCTTATGGTAACAGCTGTATATAATGCTTTAAAATATGTGAACAAGTTCTCCCATTCGGATGGCTTCAATAAAATATCTATCAATATCTAACAATCATATCTGTGGCACTCTAGCCTCATTAAACTGGATAAAATATTTGTGCATCACTAGCATCCAAGCAGTCAGGATCAGAAGCAAATAGTACAGAGACAAGATTTCATTTCAGTACAGCTAACTTCATGTTGTTGGCACTTGTGGTAATATTGATATACATTTAGATTGCTGGCTGCTTACTACTGAACAGTGCCCCTTAAATTGTGCCATTTAATCACAGATTTAAAAAAAACAAAAACAAAAAAAAACATACTCGGACAGTAAGAATTTAACAAAGGCGTGTGTGTGTGTGTGTGTGTGTGTGTGTGTGTGTGTGTGTGTGTGTG
>JAQLOM010000036.1:9717333-9728900 GCA_030068315.1 Chrysichthys thysi | reverse complement strand
CACTACCATTTCCACTTTCTTGGGACCCATAATGAAGCTTATAGAGCAAAAATGCAGGGAAACACAACGAAAAAATGCGTTGAACACGTTCACACCACGAGCGATTGAAAGGAACTTAAGGTTTGTGGCATGAAGCGTGGGTTGGCTTCCTGTATGTCAGTCAAGGATTTGTTTGTCGGTCGGTACAGAATCTGCCATCCAATGTGTTCGCGAGCCGAGGGTCCACTGTATATGGTTTTGAACGTGTAGGACTCAATTTATATATTGAATTACCTCACGAATTTGCTTGCATTTCATTATTTTGTCCACTAGGTGGAGACTCAGATTGGAGAAAATGTGACGCTGTAGCCAAGATACTGACGACTTGCCCCCAACAGTCGCTCTCTGCTGAGAGTTATTACAGTCAAGTGTGCCCACAGGTAAAGATGGGTTTAGTGCTCTAGTGAAAAATGGCATGGCTTGTCGAAAAGCCGGCAGCAGACAATAAACCTGCAGTAGGCTGGAATAACGTATACATATGTGTGTACACACTGTGCCGTGCACTTTGTGAGCATCATTATTCACATTCTCTCCTATGTAGTTAATGTGAATCTGGAAGATTAAGAGGAATAATTGTTAGCGTGCAGGTCAGAGCGGAAACATTCCTACTTGAGAGGTTTCCATATCGACCTCTGAAGTGTTAATAATTTCATGCCAGTTTTTCTGGGATGCACGTTTGGAGAGTCAGTTCATGGAAACACCATCTTCAAAATGTTCCAGTTCTGCCATGGTTATGAAAATATGTGTCTCAAAGCACATACTATATACTAAACCAGAAGCGCAGTGTAGAGGAGTCATACTCAAGTTAAGTAACAGGCCTCATTAAACTTCGTCCACTGACAAGTGGAACAGACCAAAGATCAGTTTAGTGTATCAGTAACACATCTGTTAAACTATTAATTGTGTTCATTTATAGTTGTATATTCTTATCTGAAACCTACTTTCATATTGGAATTTTACATTTTATATATAATTTTAGAGACTTCTGATCTCCTGGGATTAAAAAACCTGAGATTGAAACACCTTGTTGATGAGAAAGATTAGAGGAGAATGACCAGACTGCTCTGAGCTGACAGAAAGCCTGTAGTGACTTAAATCATTACAGCTGTGTTAATCAGAAAAACATCTCAAAATACACAAGGCATCAAACGTATCATGGGCACAGATTCACCAAACTCAAGAGTTGAAGAGTGGAAAAAGAACAGGTGATCTCCCACCTTCTTCAACTCTTTTAGATTGGGGGAGTCTGTGTTCATGATGGCCTTAGATTCTTATTCTTGGTTGATGGGAGGAGAACCTGGCATGATCTTCAGCTGTTGTAGCCCACCCACCTCAAGGTTGGGCTTTTTTTGCATACTGAGATGCTTTTCTGCTCACCATGGTTGTAAAGAGTGATTATATGAGTTACTGTATCCTTCCCCGGCAGCTCGGAAGGATGTAGCCATTTTCTTCTGACCTCTCTTATCAAAACGGCACTTCCGCCCAGAGAACTGTCGCACACGCAGTGTTTTTTGTTCTTTGCATCATCCTGTCTAAGCTCTAGCGACTGCTGTGTATGAAATCTCCAGGAGATCAGCATTTTATAACATACACAAACCAGCCCACATGGCACCAACAACTGTGCCTCGAATAAAGTCAGAGATTACACCTTTTCTTCATTCTGATGTGGACTTGACCTGAAGTGCTTGACCTGTATCTGCATCATTTTATGGATTGTGCTGCTACCACATGATTGGCTGATTAGACAACTGCATGAATGTGCAGGTGGACACTTTTGAATAAAGTGATATGTAATAAAGTGAATACAAGTACATTCAACAATTCATTAAAAAAAATAAGCCCAGCAACTATATTTTCAAAAGCATTTCATCCGCTAGATCTTTTTCAGTTCAATTACAGTACACAAAAGAATTTTAAGTCAATAAATTCATCTGGTGACCATATTAGAGCCTTAGACCTGCCCTAGATACTGGGCTGGTCCCATCCTGTGGGCCATATATTTTGTCACTCTTGGTCTAGAAGGTTATGTTGTTGGGTTTGTATGTTTATGTTTATGTAATAGAATGTGTACAAGTTGTCTAGAGCAGTGGTCCCCAACCTTTTTTGTACCGGGGGACCACTTTCACGTAGGGCTAGTTTTCCACGGACTGGGTGGGGGTGTTGCGATGGAAGAGGGCGGGCCTTTCTCCCCGGCGGCAGCAGCTTAAACCGCTACATTACCTGAGTCACGTGCAGTAGTGCGACGAGAGTGGAATTTTTCAAAATAAGATACCCAGGAAACTAATGAAAATAAAATAACTAAAAATTTCAGGAAGGTTATTATTGTTTCGCAGCCCGGTACCAAAAGGCCTGGTGGATGGGGACCCCTAGTCTAGAGTATTTACATAAGTGTGTGATTTGAGGCACAAGTATAGTTTGTTTTGTCCATTTCTGAAGTTATGTCACTATTTACACTGTTATTGCACGACTTGGATGCAGAAAACCAATGACCCAAATGACTCAAACTATGCAATACTGCTATCTTGCATACACATAGATAAAATCATGTTTAACTCCCATCAAGTGTCACACCCATTTGTCATGTGCACCCACTTCTTTCTGTATGAATTGTGCTTATTTCAGTGATATATAAAGTCAGAAGTAAAAGAAACTCCTGGTGTTTTGAGTTGACAGTCTCCCCACCTTGAATCGTATTCCACTTTTATGTTCTAATCATCTTACCATGCTGTGTTTAGGTTCTAGATCTTCTTCATTTCAAGGACAAGATAACAGCACTGCAGTTCCAGCGAGTGGCCACTAGGGTGATGCTCACCATGGTTCAGGATAAGCCTGAGTTTGCTCGGCGTTTCTTACTGTCTCCTCTCCTCTCACCCCTACAGCGCTGTGCTTCAGTCCCTGGTGTGTGTGTGTGTGTTAAGACTGCAGTTTTCTTTAAATAGCTTGTGACTGATTGAGTATAGATTTCTTTGCTGTTAAAACGTCCAGCATGGCCTGCAGTTGTGAGACTGATGGTGCCACATCATCAACATGCGTGTTTGTTCTATATCTTCACTGGACTGGACAGTGAATCTTCTCAGTCCTGAATCGAAATGTTACACTGTTTTTGCCTCTTTTATTTTACCTAGATATATATAATTTTTGTATTTAGAGTCCACAGGTATTACAGGAGAGGATGTAGTACATGAGTCTGAGCTGACCAGTTGTGTGGAAGATGTGTATAAGGTAAGACATTAACTTATTTTGTCTTAAGTTTGCTATATCATAACTCGTAGTAATCTGGTAACATATTTTAGTCAACATCATCAACTGCCACTTGTTTCCTGTAGAGCTGAGTAGTCACCTGTTATTTTTCTGATTTTCCTAAGGATTTAATTAGTTTTATTGATTTTACTTCCAAAATGTTAATGTAACTATAAAGCTACTACTTGACTCTCTCGGGTATACATATGTCCTCTCTCTGGCGGCTCTGCACTGAGCTGCTTGGTTTTATTTAATACATCTGTCTATATACTCACTGACCACTTTATTAGGAACCCTTATGCATTTATCCATTCAATCCTCCAGTTATGTGGCAGAAATCCTATATAAAGTCATGTAGATACAGGTCAAGATTTTCAGTAAATGTTCAAATCAAACATCAGAATGGGGAAAAAGTGTCATCAGTGGTATTGTTTGTTTACCGGCTCACTGAAACTGGACAATTAAAGACTGGGAAAACATAACCTGGTCTTTCTCCACTCTTCAGCTGCCCGGTTTCTGTGAGCCTATGCCCATTGTTGTCTCAGATTCCTGTTGTTGGCTAACAGGAGTGGAATCTGGTGTGGTCTTCAAATGTTGTATCTGCCTCAAGGTGTGATATGCATTTTAGATGATTTTCTGCTCACTACAGCTGTGAACAGCGGGTATTTGAGTTATCGAAGCCTTCACCACGATAAAAAAAAAATTCCCCATTCTCTTGACCTGTAACTGCATGTTTTTATGCATTGTGCTGCTGCCATGTGATTGGCTGTTTAGATAATTGCATGAATGAGTTGGTGTAAAGATGTTCCTAAAAAAGTGGCTGGTATATTTTAACATTAAGCTTTCGTTCTACCTAAATGTTTTTGTTTCTTTGTTAGTACAAGCTTACCTGGTCTTGAAAAAAACAACCTATTTTTTCAATCTATAAATCCATACTTTTAATAATAGCATTTTTTCACTTCTAACAGATCTGTGTGGTGGGTAACAGCCCATCAGGATTACTGCTAAGTGCACTGGGGGAAGTAATTCCCACAATTGTCAGCCTGTTTTGTTACACCAAACAAAATGTCTCTCACCTACGGTCAGTAAAAGCACAAGTTATGATAATATTCAAATATTTGCTAAACCTGAGTGCCCTAATGTCGATTATGTTCAACAGCAACCCCTGTCAGGAGATCTTGCAGTGGTACCTGTCTCATGTGGAGCCATCATCAGCGCTTTTACTGCTCAGACACCTGTGTGTCATACAGGGAGGTGGAGGTGGAGGTGGAGTTGCACCTGGTTACCATTTTTCACCTGGCAGTGAAGGAGGTGTCCGGCTCACCCTAAAAGATCCAATCTGGTGACAAAGATGCGGCATTATGGTGCAATATCAAATCACTGAGAGAGATTTTTCAAACAGTCTAATCATTTGGTCTGTGTTATGTACGCAGTGACGAGGATGATGCTCTGTATGAGAAAGTGTCAGGGGATCAGTGGAAAGTGGAGTGTGTCATGCAGCTCTTGGCTGAGATGAAGGACACCGATCTGCCTGGAGAATTCTTCCTCTCGCTCCTGCAGGTTTTCAAAGGAGTTATTGTATACTGTATAATGCAACTGTGGTATAAATCACGTTGCATATTTTGTTTTCCTCTATATTTTACAAACTACACTTCTTTTCTTTTTTAATAAGCAGTAAACATCTTTTTTTATTGCAAACAGACTCAGGTGCACAAGAAGCCATTTTCATTTGGTATATGTGCCTGTGACCTATATAGGGATTTGTAATAATTTTCACAGAATTGTAATTATAATTTAATACATTTATAGTACATGGTGTCATTAATGGCCCTTGTCAGAAATACACTCTAACTTTTATGTTGCTTATATTGCTTATAAAGTTTGTTTCATATTTTTATATTTTAGAAAATCATGACTAGTGGGTAGATGATGATGATAATAATGCCAGTTCAGTATGACTTCATTCAGTATGAAGTTTCTTAAAAGAAATTGAGTTGTTTTTTGTTTTTTTGAAAACTCTGGTATTTTTATTATTCATAGTAGTCGTAACTGAAATATGTGGGGCAAACACACATACAACACCCCTGAAACGGGAGCAGTCTTATCCTGTAGGTACTCTGTTACCGTTTGAATTAAGTGACAGAAATAGTGCGAAAGTAAACAAGGTAGCAATTTATTTTCCTCCATGTAGGATCTGACAGACTTGGCAGCAGAGCAGCAGGAGCCTGAGAAGGAAGTAGACACGTCTTCTGTGACGCTGCTGGAGCTGGAAAGACACCTCACAGGGTGTGAGAGTGGCTATGGTCAGAAGCTTGCTCTCCTACAGACACTGGCTGGAATGTGTGAGATCCTGCCACATACACAGCTACTGCGTAAGGCCACCCAGGTGTGTGATTTGTATGTCTGATTTATGCTTCAGAGTTAGATGACCACAAATGACCAAACTAGAGCAGAAGTTCATGTCGAACATTTGGTAACTCCATACCTAATTCGGTGTTGGCAGCTTTGCTTACTCTTTGTCTGATGGTCATTTAAACTTCTTTTGGTAGAACCCTCATCACTGCTTATGTGACTTTATCTGTGTTTGTGGCCTGGTTCTACTGGGAGCCCTGATTAAGAGGATTTAGGGCATATGACGCATTTTAATCTGAAAAAATAGCACACAGACTTGATGGGTCTTTGGTGATATCTGTGTTGACTTTTCCTAAAATAAGCTGCTTTGTGCACTCTGTGGCTGGCAAGAGCCATACAGCCACCCAGCTAATTTTTATCTCATTACATGAGTATGTGTGTATTAATGTTAAACATATTTTCTCATTCTATCTCTCATTTTTTCTTTCTAGGTTGTGAGCTTTATAGAGGCCATGCTACAGCGGGCATGTGTGGGTCTAGATCATGGTTCAGAGAGCTCAGTTGAGAGTCAGACTCTGAGTATGGGAATGGGGCTGGTGGCCACTCTGCTGTCTGGAGCTGCACAGGTATAGTGCCTTCACCTTCAAGCCCTGGTGCGGTTACATGTGTTTAGGCAGGTGTGAAAACACTGAAACACCTTTCAGTCTTTTTTCATAACTGGATCAAAACAATTGTCCATCCAATCCTTGGGAGAGAGATGGTTTTCCAGTGCAGTTCGAGTTCAGTGAGAACAAAACTTGCTTAAACGTACCCTACATCATTTCAGCTGCAGCAAGTCAACCAAGTGGGCTGTAAAGCTGAAGATCTGTTATGGTTGCCTGTGCAGAAAGAAAAATAGAAACTTGCTAAGAATAGATAAATATGTTTCCTATCATTCTTAGGAGGAGTTTGGAGGAGGATCAGGCCAGAGCTAAAGTTGCTTGATTTCATATTATATGTCAGTTTCATATGTAATAGATGTTTAGTTGCATTTTTACTTTTACAAGGGCGTCTCTAGTTCCTATGGGCTTCTCCACAGTCCGAGTGCCCCCCCCCCCACCCCCATGCTGTTAACATGGGTATGGGCTCCATTGTGGCGCAACAGAAAAAGTGTTTGCCCCATCCTAATTCATCCTAAAGACTTTTAGTGGGGTTGAGGTCAGGGCTCTGTGCAGGTCAGTAAATTCTTCCACTCCAGCCTTTCCTAAGCATGTCTTTATGGACCTCACTTTGTGAACAGGGGCACTGTTATGCTGAAACAGGTTTGGACTTCTTAATTCGAGTGAAAGGAAGTCTTAATGCCACAGCATATAGAGAAATACTTGACAGTGGTTTTCTTCCAACTTTGTGGCAGCTGTTTGGGGAAGGCTCTGAGTGTGATGGGCAGGAGTCCGCATACTTTTGACCATCTAATGTATTTGGAGGCAAAACTATATTTTCACGGTTGTTATGGTTCCTGCTTCTACCCCAGATTGAGGCGTAAACACACGCATAACTAGGGAAAAAGGCGATCCTATTTGAAGTGTCACAGAAAATGCTTAAAGATGCTGGCCTTTTTCGAACTTGAACCTCCTTCTACATCCTTGTCTTCCTTCTGGTCCTCATCACCAGTGTCTTTTTCACCTCAGTTCACTTGGTGTCTTTGCAGCACTTCTTTTCTTGACTCTGCTCCAGCAGGTAAGCTGGAGCCCACAATCATAACAATTTAACATTCCTTCCTTCTTGTGCTCATGCAGTCCAGACAGATGAGGGCAGAGAGAGCCAGGCCTTCTAGTAAAATCTGGTAAAGACTAAAGCAAAAATTAATTTGCCTGTTTACCAGAATACACTTCACTGATTAGGTCGAATCAAAAAACTTCACCTTTCTGTTTGCTTTATAAAGGGGTTAATATAAAGAAGGGGTCGATGGCAGGTATCATATACATATAATTATTCAATTTTACAGTGGGGTTTCACTCATATTAGCACCAGTGAACAAGAGACAACTAGGTGAAACTAGCTATATTTTTGTCATATTTTTCAACTGTGTGAATAGGGTAGTTGCACCTAACAGTTACGCATGGATAAAACTATGTCCTAGGTAAAGTGTTGTTTCTTTTCAGCTCACTCCAGAGGACTACTCCTTCATGGCCAGGCTGCTGGGACCTCTGGAGCACATTTCACAGCAGCACCCAGAGCCGGTGATCCAGGAGCTGGCGGCAGATCTGCGGGCTACCATAGCTACACGAGGAGCTTATCACTCAGACACTGTGACTAATGCTGCCCAATACTACAGCCATAACAGTTATGACCAAACAAAGGATCAGGTGACGAGTCAGAACAAAGGAAATCCTGTCGCATCTAGTGGCATGTCAGAGAGCCCAAAAGTGCACGTCAGTCAGAGCACTGAGATGCCACATGGCAGTCAGCAGTCACTGAAGATCCCATCTACCTGCTGTTCAGTCAGTGCACAGTCCAATGCTTCGTCGCACTCCCAAAATACAGCATGTCATAGCACAGTTAGCGCATCTGCAGGAGTGGGGGAGAAAGTCCAGAGATTTCAGCATACAGATGGAAGAAATGGAAAATCATTTATACCGAAGCCTGCTGCCAGCAAAAATGCCACTGCTTCCACTGCTCCCACTTCAGGCAAGCTCTTCTCTGAGTGGCTGCTGCAGGCCTGTGACCCTGATGTGCCCACCCGGGTTATGGCATTGCGGGCACTCACCCAGTATGTAAAAGAGGAAACCAAGGAGGCTCTACAGGCCCGTGACAAGCTTCTGACGGTGAGAATGAATTTTGAGAGAAAAAAATGAGCGCGTTTGTATGTGAGAAGTGACAAAAGGTCTGAAAGGTCTATGATTCCGTAGTGAAACACGCATACTTTTTGGGGACAAAAGGGGTTCTTCAAGGGTTCTTTGACTTGCTAGCAGTTCTAGCTCTCACAACGGGTTGCAACATTGGCTAAAAGGCAGAAGGACTAAGTCCCATCATAGTGCTTGATAGATGGATTTTTATCAACAGGTGTAGGGATTTGGATTCAGTAATTAACACTTATTAATACCATTTTGCTGTCTTTGGTAGGTTTGACCTGGATATTGTGTAGTGTAATAGACATTGGCTGACTGGTTGGTCCTTTTGACAGGGACACACCATTTCACCAGAGAAAGATGCATTACAGATGTTTTATGAATGAGTTCGAGGTGTCTGGTGTTGAATGCCCTGAAGCCACACTAGGGTCCACTGGGGATTACTTGTGATCCTGTAACTAATTTAATATTCTGTGTGATGGGTTTCCCTGCTGTGGGTTCACAGTAGAGGTGTGCTGCAGGACCTGACAAAATGTATTTTTTTTACTTTCATGCGATGGACAGATAAGAACCTCACAGAATAACATGGTAGTGTATCGAATTGCATTAATGACACGGCACAACATGTTTACTTCATCTTACTTAATCTTTTGTAAATACTTTGGTTAGCCGTGGCCTAGCCAGGAATTAATTTTAGGAGGTTATAAGGAAAATCACAATGTGGTCTGTTCAATTATATTGAAAGGTATGGCATTTGAATGGATGCCAGAAATAGTAGGAATGGTGATGCTATGAATTTTTTTTTTTTGTATTTATTCAATTTATTACAAGCTACCGTCAACCAGTCATACCATGTTAATACCATGTTAATTATTACAGTTCCACTGAAAATGTTTAAAATGTGATGCAACAAAATGTGTACTTACTTTGTATTCATTGTTGTTGTTACTTTAAATATGTACTAAGAATTGAGCTAGTGCTCAATAGCTCTAGTACAAAGAGTTACTTTCAGTTTATTTTGTCACAGTGTTTAGTGAAGCTTTGTCTGCTTTTTCTAGATATTTCTGGAGAACCTGGAGCATGAAGACTCATTTGTGTATCTTTCTGCCATTCAAGGTATGGGGGTTTGATGTTGAGTGAAAATGGCTTGGGTTAATTAGAGATGATTTATCAAACGCAGATAAAATAGATGTTGATAAGTGGATAAATGTAATATACTTTGAGATTAATGCACTATAAAAAATGTCATGCTTCCCAAGTAACGGTTATACACAATTGCGAAAGTCTAAATATTATGTACATACTTGGCTTAATTGGGACACATCTTGATGCACAACATTTACTAAATTATGAGTCAGAAATGTAGGCCTGTCGGACTCACTTGTTCATTCTTGTTGCAGTGAATCTCTTGTCCACGTTTGCTAAAGCTTGGCTAAGCAAAGCGTAATGAGAGTGGAAAAAGTCTCTGTGATAATGAGTAAAAGTGAACTTTCCTTATTCAACCATAAACTCAACTCTGAATTTCACATATTCAGTATTCAGTTTAAAATATTTACATTATTAGTGATTTATAGCCCAGTAGATTCATGTTAATTTATTGCCACATTAGCATGAAACAGGAAACTGTAGCCTTGGATGCAGACTTCCACCAAAGCTGTCTTAAGGTCTAAATGAATAAATATGATGTTTTCTACTTCCTTGTTCAGTAGAAATTTACATGGATTAATCAGTCATACCTCAGATATAGTCAGAAACAATAGGATTATATTTGGTCATTCATATTACCATCATTGTACCGCACTATTCATCTATATGCAGGACCAGTGACCTCTAAATCTTACTGAGACAAATAAGAGAACAAATACCATATCTTCCAGACTATAGAGCGCACCGGTATATAAGCTGCACCCACTAATTTTTAAAAGAAAATCAGATTTTTCAGCCCCAGCCGTCGCGCGGCGGGCTAGGGCACCATGCTACAAACCCGGGTTCGATTCCGACCCGCGGTCATTTCCCGATCCCTCCCTGTCTCTCTGTCCCACTCACTTCCTGTCAAAAATCTCTACTGTCCTATCCAAAAATAAAGGCAAAAAGGCAAAAAAAAATTAAAAAATCAGATTTTTCCATGCATTAGCCGCACCGGACTACAAGCTGCAGGTGCATATATGGCAGAGAAGGACTCTCTACATAGCTGGATGATCATACTAGAGCAGATGTAATATTCAGCACTTAAAAGAGACAGTGCATGCTTTATTACACCCTGCCTGCAGGGGCAGCATAGTTCTTAAATAGAACTCGTCTATATGCAAGCACAGACTTGCACCTCAAATCATCCACAGTGCAAACTATGGTGGAGACGAACTCCTTACAAAGCTGGATGATCATGCTATAGCAGTTGTAATATTGAGCACTTAAAAGACAGTGCTTTATTACACCCTACCTTCAGAGGCAGCATAGTTCTTAAACAGAACTTGTCTGTATGCAAGTATAGACTTGCACCTTAAATCACCCACAGCTGAACGAGCCACCTCACCCAAGCAAAAAGGCACCTCACAGACGGTGAAGACACAAACACATACAGAGAACACTCAAAATATCCCCCAATTAACAATAACATAACATGGGACACATTCTGACAGTCTAACAAACACTGAATACAGTTAAAATTAATTAAAATACACAGCTTTACCACTATGCAAATTATGTATCCCGGAGCGTGCCGGGAAACCCTGCCCACACCCGGAAGCTTGGCTACTCATTGTGAAATGAGATATTTATACAAAGATTTTGTAAATGTTTATTTATATACCTTAATTGTTTCCAAATGGAAACAATTCACTTTAACGGCTATGCCTTTCGAGAGTTTTTATTTTGGCAGTCATCTGCTTAAAAATCCCCAATCCATGGAAGCTTCTTTCCGGATGCTCTGCAGCTCAAAACACGTGACATGCTTTCTCTTGTGGCCAGTTGTTTTCGATCAGTGATGGGACTAACGGCATTATAATTAAACGGCATTACTAACGGTGTTGTTTTTTTTTTAGTAATGAGTAATCTAACTAATTACTGTTTTTATCGTTACAACGCCGTTCTCGTTACTGAACATAAAAT
>JAQLOM010000036.1:9692474-9704074 GCA_030068315.1 Chrysichthys thysi | reverse complement strand
ACCACACATGCACTTTGTGTATATATACATTTTGTGTGTGTGCGCGTAACATACTCTAAATCCCATATGGTATAATTACCAGGACAGGATGACACTTTATTGATCCTCAGGCAAAAAAAAAGGCTGTTTTCGATCCAAGGACATTCCTTGAATGTGAAAGTAGCTATGACGCCACTACAAATCATTGACTTAGCAATCGCAAGCATTGGATTACCTCCTCCCCTTCCAAGATTTATGTTCTCCTGCTGCTCAGCCATGAAAGAGCTATTACATCGATTACCTGCTGAAAGAAAGACTTTTTTCTTGAGAAATTAATTAAAACATGCCAAGTTTTTTTTGTTAGGCAAATGATAGTGGTGTCACCCAGATATGAATATTTGGGGACTCCAGATTTACAAAACGTATACTGACTGTCATAGCACACTACACAGCCATCATCAGCCCTCCCCCATCCTCCCCTTTGCACTTCATTTGTCTCTCCCTCTCTCTCTCTCCTTTTTTCTCTCATTTTTCTCTCCACCTCCTCATCAGCCTGCATTGGACCCGCAGGCTGTTGGTGGCTAGGGCACAAGAGGCGGGGTGGATAAATAAATAAGTGTATAAAGGAAGCATTGAGAAGAGGTCTGACCAAGCGGTTCTGAGTCTTGTGGTAGCTGGCTGCACTGCAGAAAAGGAGACAGAGTGGAGAAGTGAAGGTGAGGATAGAAGGAGGAGAGGAGACGTGTGTGCTTTGCAGAGAGAGACAGAAAACCAGGACAGAGTGATAACAGAAGGGAGTGCTAAGATTTGGGTTACACTGCGTTGCAGAGATGCAGAAAGGACAGCGGCTACCACTGCAGCACAGCATTGACTAAATATTAGAGAGGGAAAGAAATAAAGCACCCTCACCATGCAGGGCGTCCTTTCCGCAGGCATGTTGGAGCCAGGACCAGGTGAGCCACAACCAGGTTGTACCACCCGCAACCTTCCAGTCTACCGGCACTGCCTTCTGTACTGAGAGGCCTTCATGCCTCGGGAGTGTTCAAGACGAGAGGAGTTAAGGAGGGAGAGAAAGGGAGAGAGAGGAGGAACCAGAGAAGGAGGAGGACGGGGTGCTGTATTTTTGGATGAGGGAGCTCCTGAATTAAGTGCTGGTGAAATAAAGATGTAGTGTGAGCAGGAGGCAGAACAAGGAGCGTGCTGTGCTGCATTGGAGAGGAGTGGAGTAGACGCCGGGTGAACACACAAACACGCGCACACACACACACTTGCATATCCAGCAAGACTCAGCCTGGACGGAGAGAACCCACCGTTACCGCCGCAGGGCTTGGAAGGTATGGAGTGCCTCTGTGTGTATTGTGACAGGATGTTAAGGGACAGGGATTCACTTTGTCTTCATGCAAAAGGGAGGGGGTTGAATTTGTCTTTATAAAGTTTATGGGTGCATGTGTTTTTGTGTGTTAGAGACCAAGAGAGTCAGAAGATGTGTGTTGGGAGATTTGGGGGGTGTACATGTTCAGAACTTGCACAAATAAGTTCTTGTATCCTTGTGTTTACAGAAATATTAGAGGAGAAGCACTTTGTGGGCTTTAATTGCTTTTAGTGAATGGCTAGATTTCTGAGTTAGACTGGCTTAGATATTATTTAAATCTTTGTATTGTGGTAAGATGAATGTCTCTACACTTGTAGTTATTGAATGTATAGTCCACAACACTGTTTTTTTTTTAAGAATTTTCCTGTTTTTTCTTTGAAAAGGCCTGTGAATCCCGTTAAAAAATGTGTGACCTCTCCAAGGAAAATGCAGCCTGCTTTACTTTCCATGTCTTAAGAGACTTATTTAACACAAGAATCTGGCAGCCTTAGAAAAAGAACCTCCTGGGATCACAAGCAACTAAACTAGATTATAACACTCAGACAGGCCTTATAGCTGGTTGTTAACAGGGCAGCCCAGAAGTGGCTGGTCTTTTCAAAGCTTTAATATGGTCATAGTTGTGGATACCTCAATGGATGGATTATGGGGGTACCTAGGGGGTAACTTCTGCTTAAACACTTGGTTGGATTTCAGTCAAACTTTGATTACCCACTTGCTTGGTTGCACTTCATTCATTCCCACTAATAACCTTCTGTGCACATTGGCCTGATTCATTAATTAAGCAAATGTATTGGTCCTGTAAAGGGTGACTAATTGTACATAGCTGTATAGTGTGTGCCTCCTAGTGGCAGGAAATGGTGCCCTTTGTCCAACCATTCAGGATGGAGAATTGTTAATGAGTATTTTTGCTTCCTTAATCACTAACAGCAATATACACAGTACTGTGCAAAAGTCTTAGGCACCCTATTTTTTTTTAGTACGAATTTTATTATAGGTATTTATTTTTCCCATTTCTGCATTACTGAGTCAGCACGAAAAACAAATTATGATGTCAAGACATTACTTTTTAAAAAAAAAAAGAAAAATTCTTTGAATATGAAAAGTTTTGTACGTCAGTAAAGAACGCAACATGTGACATAAGAGAGCACTTTTCAGAGAAAACACAAGATGAGGACTCCTGGGTTTTGTGTACAAAAAATGAAGTAAGTTCACAAGTCAGAGTCTCCAGAAGAGCAGCGTGGCAGAAAAACTTACCACCTCATATTTCAAAGGGTCGTCACTCCAAATATTGACTTTGTTTAGTTTATCACCGTTTCCTGCATGTTGTAGTATTTTTTCCTTTAAATGGAAAGATTTATTTTCATTATTTTTGAAGT
Organism: Chrysichthys thysi; assembly: GCA_030068315.1. Classification (NCBI taxonomy): domain Eukaryota; kingdom Metazoa; phylum Chordata; class Actinopteri; order Siluriformes; family Claroteidae; genus Chrysichthys; species Chrysichthys thysi. Next base: position 9,701,347 of record JAQLOM010000036.1, on the reverse strand, counting down.
CATTTTTACTTTGCAGCATTTCCTTGCATGTGCCTAAAATCTTGCATGGTACTGTGTATATAATATATATATATATATATATATATAAAAAAAAATATATATATATAAAATATATAAAATTTCCCCCCCAACTGAAGACAATGCATCTTCGCAGGCTTTTGTAGGTAATGAATTCCTTTTGATATTTTTAGGGAACATTATTGGTCTTCCTGACTAATATAACCCTGGACTAAATATTCATAAGTGGAAGTCTCATAAGATATCTGTAAAGTGCACATTGCACTTGGCAGGTCTAGAACATGATGCTAACAGCAAGGATCATAACATATGAATTTACAAAGGGAGCAGTTGATAACCCACCCACAAACACCAAGCACCAACACACACAGTTCTCTACATCCCTTTATGCTCTTGTCTTCACCCTGTCCATGGCCCTCTACTTATCCACCTTGAGGATAGTGTTTTGCCACAAAGATGTAATCCTGAAGCACTGTGCCCTTCACCTGTGACAGCATCTGTGCTGACTGGATGAGATAATTACTTTCTTCACTATACTTGCTACACCTGAGCTTGGATTATGCATGTCTTCTGTTCATCTGAGACCGTCTATTACTGCAAATCTAAGAACATTCCTCCAAGTTGATTACTCCCTTAGAGCCTATAAGGCAACAGACAACAAGCAAGAGAATACAAGGTCTGATGTCCTATTCACTCACTATTTTATTATGACTCATCCTGACCAATCTTATGATGATGATCTCCTGGGCTTTATTTGCAACTTTATTAAGTTTTGTTGGAAATTGTAATAAGTGTAGAAAATATTGTATGTATATTTTTGCTTCCTATAAGTATAAAGTTTTAAACAACCTCTCTTTGATATTGCTATTCTGAAAGTTCAGTTGCCAGAGATGCTGAGTGTGTGTGCATACAGAGATTGAGGCTTAGCACTAGACTTCTGTTTGTGTTGGTTTCTATAGGCTACTCTTTTCTCATCGTCACTCACATCCGTGTCTCTGTGTGCACAGCCTTTGGCGAGAGAGTACTTTAGTTTGACATGAGGCCTTTCTTTTCAGACAGTCCCCTAGGCTAAGAAGCCCCCAGTGCAGCAGGCCCTCTAATTAAGGCTACCTCTGATCCTCTGCCTGCAGCTGTCCCTCCAACCCCTTCAGAGAGCTGGTATTGTTAGGTTTGGATACTTGCATCTAATGGAGATGAGTTAAATATTGAGGTTGGTCAATGGAAGAGGTTGTTTTTCAATTAAGGGAGTTTTTTCTCTTGTCAGCAGGGGGTATTATTTTTGTCTGGCCTTTAATTAAAAATCATTAACCTGAGTGAGAAGGAAACTGAGATCAACTTGGTCATTTGGTGTGCAGGAAACCAGTATTCAGAAGTTAACTAACAAATGAGACTCTCTCTAAGATGATGGACAAGTTATTGTGGTAATAGCAAGAGAAAATGCTTGTCAACATAGGTGCCTCACTACTATTTTCAACACAAATGCTCTGTTTATATCCTCATCCTCGTTAGTATCAACACAGACAGTAAGCAACATAACCTGCTTTGTTATTTTTCAATCATATCTGGGAAAAAAAAGAAAAGTAAATTTCAAGTCTAATTTCAAACTTTTCCGCCATTTCTCAACCCACATTCTCATCGCTCTCATCTCCCCGTCTTCCTGTAGATGCCCTCTCGCTGTGGAACAGCGGTGCGGATCTTCACCACCACTTTATTTGCAGCTGTGGTGCTCTTTGCCATTCTGCTGGCCTATGTGACTGGCTACCAGTTCATCCACACGGAGCAGCACCACCTCTCCTTTGGCCTGTATGGTGCCATCTTGTCACTACATCTGCTGCTGCAAAGCCTCTTTGCTTACCTGGAACACCGGCACATGCGAGCACCTTCCCGGCCACAGCACCTGCGCTGCACTGTTGCCCTGTGCATCGCTGCTTACCAGGAGGACCCAGACTACCTACGCAAATGTCTGCGCAGCGTGCGACGCATCTCCTTCCCCAGTCTAAAAGTGGTGCTCGTTGTAGATGGTAACCGACCTGAGGATGCCTACATGATGGACATCTTCCGGGAGGTAATGGGGGGAACAGAGCAGGCTGGATGCATGGTGTGGAAGGGGAACTACCATAGCAATGGGGCTGGAGGCGCAGGTACGAGCTCCGTGAATATGGATGAGGCAATTCGGGTGGCCAGGATAGTGCGCAGCTGCCGCTACTCTTGCATCATGCAGGAGTGGGGAGGGAAGAGGGAAGTGATGTATACAGCTTTCAAAGCGCTGGGGAACTCTGTGGATTATGTACAGGTGAGTCTTAGTCTTACAAATGAGTTTACCGAACAAAAAGTACCTACCTTCAAGGCATAATTATTAGCCTTAGCTAAATATAATCACTGGCAGTGCTTCAGACACGATTCCTTGTTATTCATTTCAATCTTTACAATGTTTTCTTCTTTTCCTCTTCTTTCTATAATCAGAAGCGCTATTATATGGAGGTCAAAGGTCATTTCATTGCCCTGTCACCTGCACCCTCAGAACACCTGTGTGCTGTCAACATCCTCTCATTGCTCCTTGCAAAGTCTAACTGAACCTTGCACCTGAGAGTTTAGACAGTAGGCAGTTTAAAAAGCAACCTTTGTTTGACCTTATTTTAAAAGTAAGCCTTAATTTCTGAAATGTTTCGCAAGCATGCATTTGGTGCCATGTTACTGATCATTGGGAAGAAATTTTATTTTTTTGCTTTTCTTTGGTACCTTCTGCACACATCACATTTTTTTGTTAGGCCAGTTCAGCTTTCTGTCAAACCTTTCTCTTTATACGTCTGTAGGTATGTGATTCGGACACGGTTCTGGATCCTGCCTCCACAATTGAGCTTCTGAAGGTTCTGGAGGAGGACCCAAAGGTTGGCGGAGTAGGAGGAGATGTACAGGTGAGAAGACTTTGTGAGGGAATTTTCACCATATAACCTGCTGAACTCATGACTAAGATAATCTTTTTGATCCATATTACCACAGCAAGAAATCATCCTCGAAATGAATCCCCCCTTCCTTCCTTCCTTGTTTCAGATCCTGAACAAATATGACTCCTGGATTTCTTTTCTGAGCAGTGTCAGGTACTGGATGGCCTTCAACGTAGAACGTGCCTGTCAGTCATACTTTGGTTGTGTTCAGTGTATTAGTGGGCCTCTGGGCATGTACCGCAACTCCCTCCTCCAACAGTTCTTGGAGCCCTGGTACCACCAAACCTTCCTGGGCAACAAATGTAGCTTTGGTGATGACCGGCACCTTACCAACCGAGTCCTCAGCTTTGGCTACAAGACAAAGTTTACTGCACGCTCACAATGCCAGACTGAGACACCTACTCACTACCTCCGCTGGCTTAACCAACAGACACGCTGGAGCAAATCATACTTTCGGGAGTGGCTCTACAATGCTCTCTGGTTCCACAAACACAGTCTCTGGATGACCTATGAGTCTGTGGTCACTGGATTCTTTCCTTTTTTCCTGGTGGCTACAGTGATCCACTTGTTCTACCGTGGACGGCTGTGGAATATCCTGCTATTCCTGCTAACAGTTCAGCTAGTGGGAATGGTGAAGGCCACCTATGCGTGCTTCCTGAGAGGCAGCCTGGTCATGATCTTTATGTCCCTCTATTCCCTGCTGTACATGTCTAGCCTCTTGCCAGCTAAGATCTTCGCCCTGTTGACTATCAATAAAGCAGGTTGGGGCACATCTGGGAGGAAGAAGATTGTGGTGAATTTAATCGGGGCTGTACCTGTGACTGTCTGGGCACTTCTTTTGCTTGGTGGAGTAGTTTACACCATTTACTGTGAGACACAGGAACCTTTTAGTGAAACTGAGAAGGTCCTGCTCATTAGTGGTGGCATCCTCTATGCCTGCTACTGGCTTATACTTCTGGTGCTCTACTTGGCTATAGTGGCCAAGCGCTGTAACAAGAGGGAGGAGCAGTACCACCTGCCCTACGCTGAGGCCTAGAATGCCTTAATGTTGTTGCTGGATAAAATTTTTGGGACTGGTTTGAATCAGTCTTCTACCTCTCTGGTGCTAAGCTTATTGTCATACTGGCGAATGATACATACTCACTTCATTTGCAAGATTTGGAGCATTTCCCCACCAGCTGAGATACATTACAGGCCTTCCAAGAAGGTACAATTGAGCTGTGCATTATTTCTGGCTTTTAAAAATCAAGCATAGATCAGAGGAAATGTTGAATCATGGTGCTGAGCTCACACCATCATATCATAAATATAGTGGTGTGGGTGCTCTAATATGAATCACATGCTGTGGTGAAATATGTACCGCTTCTGGGAGGAAACCCATATTAGAGTGCAAAATGACCTGTCATGATTTTCATGAAATTTGACATCATTTGCCTTAGTTTGGTAAATGCAGTATTAATTGATATTCTGTTGGGGTTTGTACTAGACCAAAAGTTTATTTCATTTTTATTCTATTTTATTTTATTCCTTAATCGTTACTTGAGGATTCTTCAGGAAACATTCTTTTACACCGTACGGAAAACAACCAAAGAGTATTTTAGGGTTTATTTGCCTTTAATTAATGTTACACCACAAACATTTTCACATTTTGCTGTTACTATAGAACCAGCTGCAAATTGCGACTAAACACACCAACCATATTCTCCTTAAGAAGAAATACATTATGCTTAACCGTGCAGCCTGAGACTTGAATGTGCAAAGATAAAACAAGTTGCTGTTTGTTTACATGTGGATAGTATTGTGAAATTTTATTAGCTACAATTCCTTTTATAGACTATTGTATTTTTTTCTTTATATAAATACAAGATCAGAAACGTATTTGTTCCTGCATATCCTCTTCATGTTAACTAGGTCATTTTTCATACCAGCGAAATGCTAAACATTACAGACACCCAAAAGTAATGATGTTTACAAACAATTTAGTTAATTAAATGTTTATTAGCGCTTGTAGAATTACAACCTGTTAAAATGCGAGGCTTTGGATTTATCTTTTTGCCCTCTCAATGCCTAGAACCTGCAACAAATGCCAAACCAGCAAACGTGTGTTGTGGAGTGTTTAATCACATATACACTGATCTACTGACCTAAAATCAGCATCTTTTGCTCTCACAGTGCCAACGTGTGGATTTACTGATTTATTACATAAGCACAACATCTCGCACCTTGCAATTTCTCTTTGTTGTCTCTTATGGTGTACAGTAAAGAATTTCAGCAGAGAAAGGATGTCTGCACACATGCTCCTCATAAAGACAAGCTCCTGAGTTAAGGTATGCTAATGTCCAGCTCAGTGATGTATTCTTGAGCATTAGAGAGCTGACATGCATGTAATGTGTATCAAGGGCACATATAAGGTCTAGGTGTTAAAGATGTAGAGCAAAAATTAAGTAAATAACCAAAACGTCTATACATTTTGTGGGACGTTTTCCAAATCACTGCTTCATGAGAATATGGACATGAGAATTGAACGTCATTTAGACTTTATTAACAAAATTAAAGCTTGCAGGACACGTCATAATGACGCAGCAGGAATAGACAAATCACTAGTCTGGGTGCCCAGGACGAAATTCTTGGTATTCAGTTTTGTTTTTTCCTTTTAAACACAGTGGCCTATGTAGTATTCAATCAGCTACTGATATAGAGTTCACCAAGGTTTCCCTCCCTTCCAACCAGCAACTACAGTAACGTTATCTCAAAGCACAGCCCTAGTTCATTTATCTAACTACATGACTTGTCACATCTGTTTAGCTACCACATTCTAAGTCTAGTTAAAAAGGTTTAAGAGCATCCAAAGCATAGTACGTAGCAAACACAGCTTGGAGCTTGACCGGCGAGCTAGCTAATGACGTTATGTATAGTCTGGATGTTGTTTCAGCCAAAAGATTCACTGCTGAAGGTAGACACTGATCGATCTGATCAGGTCACGGTCAGTCATTCAGATAAGGTGATAATAACATCATGTATTATTAATAATGGAATTTTTGTCCATTCAGTGTGCAGGATTAATGACTTTCACTAATTGTTCCAAATATTTAAAACATATTTAAATATTTAATTTTAAATATCTACTGTATGTGTGTAATATAAACCAGTGCAAGAATACTGACACGTTACATGTTAGAGTTTGTACACTTTTGCAGTACTTTCCTTAAGGGACAATGGCATTTTTTTGAGAGTCCAGTAAAATAAAGCACCATAACATGAAGATTGTTTTAATGGTTAGAGAAAATGTGATCCATTGTAGAAGATCTTTTGTATTTCAATACGTTCGGGCAAGAAACAAGTAAAGGTGAGTAAACCATCCCATGGTGCGCTACACTAAAGACGACGTACATCGTTAAAGTTTCAATTTCATATTTTGTGTAAATGCATGAGAACACCAGTCGTACTGTTTAACCTCATATGTTTATTGTGTAAATTGTTAAATATGTCAAATGTTTTTTTTTTAAACTTTTATATCAATATTGCAACATTTCCTGTTTATTTTTGCAGTTCTTTATAACACCTGCAAAATGTTTTTATGAAAATAAACCTTTTCGCTGACTCTGATCATTCCTTGTCCTAGAAAATGTACTTATGCCATTTCTATTTTTGCACTGACAAACCAATACATTACACACATCCAAACAGGCTTTGCTCCAGAAGAATGCCAGCAGTCCATTTTTTAATATCTCACATCTATCCAGACTTCACAGAACAGTCTTGTATTCGATAGACATCTTCTAGAAAGATTTTAAGACCACACTTTCAGAGACTGGTGTATTTCAGAAAAGAGAGAATAGCTGACACCATGAGATGAACCTCGGAATACAGGTTTTGGCCATTAAATCTTCTTTGGTACGTTAGTAATGATGGGTTTAGGACGTGTTTTAAAGAGCAGCTTCTTTTTGATAATAGCAGAGACAGTATAGGACGTAGGCTTCTCCTGGCTAGTTTCCATGGCTCCCTCTCCTTCTTGCACAATGCCAGAGTGCTTCAGCAGGACAGCAAAGGGTTTCTCCAGTTTGACCTGCTTCCCATACAGGATGTGATGTCCCACAATCAGCACTGGTACACCCTTTAACACAATGACAGACCGTTGGTACCCCACAGAGTAAATGTTGTGTAACAGCAGAGTTCAGATCAAACACCTCATCGTGTTTAAAGACTTGCACAACATGGCAGACCTGCCCCATAATTTGTTTTTTGTTTTATAAACGTCTCTTGATTCAGTCAGGTTTTCTGTGAGATGTTTACTTAGCATGCGTGGAAAGTTTCTGGACTTTGGAATATATTCAGAGGTAAAGCTGTAACTCAGTTTTCCTCCACATGAATAGAGGGATGCTGGATGGAGGGAATTTTTTTTTCTTCTTCAACCTGACAAATTGGATTTTGTGTCTTGTCAACTTTAAGAGAAAACATAAGAGAGGCTGGTGAGGGAACAACTGTTTATATCTGTAACTGGAGCAGAAGTGAGAAGAACCAACTTGCTTTGTGATGTCTCGTGGTCCATTACATTAAATGTAATTGTAAATAGATCATCTTTATTTAAAAGTCCATTATTTAGGATTCAACCAACTAAATTTCCCTCCATTACCCCTCCCTTCCAAGCGTGTATTAGAATGTTCGGTGGCCGTCAGGTGTCCAGACCGTTCTTTCAACTACTTCCATTAACACTCCCTTACTTTTTCTGTGCTAAATAATAAGTATGCTCCTCCATTTTTCCCCCCTCACACTTGGTACCCAGCACCAACAAACACAGATTCCTCTTATTTCTTGCGGTGCTTCCTTCTGGATTCAAGCAGCCACTTATAAAACCACAAAACACAGAAGGCGCTCTCTAAAGGTTTGTCTGCTCCTGTAGCAGTGCAACATGGCGGCTCTGTGGAAGAGGACTTGCCCCTTATGTAGATATAAAGGGCTCCTTCTAAGCTTACAAAAACACAACAGTTCATAATTACAGGTAATTGTACACTAATAAGTATAGCATAGAATATATTCTCCATTTTGGCGAATATAAATCCCGACCTTTAAAATCCTCCATTTAATAGTGGACATTTAATTTAAAAGAAGGGGGGATAAAAGAGAAAAAGGAACACTTCCGGGTGGGCTGTTAATGCTCCAGTTTTGCGTTGTAACATCATTGCACCATCATTTATTATTTTAATAAATAATACCATGCCACAATGTATTTTATCCCTGACAGTTATTAAGAGATGCCCCCTTTGTATGTTGATATTAAACATGGAACCGAGTTCAGAAGTTTCACTATACACAGAAAAATGTCAGTAGGTCATGGCACACAAATAGTTAGACGTTCTTACCTCTTTAGTGTAGTGCAGGTCCCCCATAAGATTTCCAGCCAGTCCAGTGTCATGTCGGGACACCATCTCACCCTGTAACTCCACAAGCAGCCACTCACCAGGAGACTCACCATTTTTACTGAAACACACAAAGACCTGAGCTGCTCATCACACACACCATACATCTGAGTGCACTTCACAACACACTGTCAGCCTTTATCTGATTGTTTATCTACCACAAAAGAGCAACAGAGAGAGAATTAGGAGATACAGTGGAATCTTGGATTGCGAGTAACATGGTCTGAGAGTGTTTTGCAAGACGAGCAAAAATTTTGAATAAATTTTTACTTGATCAACAAGCGAAGTCTTGCAATAGGAGTAGTATGCATACACTTCATTTGCCGAGCCTCAGGTGATCACAACTTCTGTCTCTCACTCACTGCGGGATTGTGACTCACTCATATGGTCAAAATCCACGCTAGCGTAGAAAAAGACTGAGGAATCCCTCACTTCACATGAGATCAGGGAGATGTGTACAATGTAGAAAAGAGTGCAAAACTTTGTAGAAAAG
>JAQLOM010000036.1:9664329-9675365 GCA_030068315.1 Chrysichthys thysi | reverse complement strand
TTTCACAACTAGTAACTAGTTGTGAAATTTTGGGAGTCCTACCTATAATATTTTTGTCTGGACAAAACAGAAACTTTTAAAGAATATTTTTCTCAGTTTCACACTCTGGCAAGTGAAGGTCTTTTTCCTTTGTAGGGCAGATTAATATAATAATATTTTTTTCCTTCTTTGTTTTAAATAGCACATAAATGAACTCTCCATGAAGCTGGACATTGAGGAAATCCTTATTAAATCAGAGGCTATATATATGCAGTTAAAGAATTGCAAGGTATGTTTCAAAACAGAAAAAAAAATCTCTGGAATTGGTAACACTGGTGTGAACAAGTGCCTAGCTGTTGTATAGCTTTTTTCATGTTATACTTGCTGCATTCAGGGTCTTTCTGCACTGGACTTTTTAATGTTTAGGGTTTTTTCCCTCCATGCTTAGGATTTGCCTCATTCAGTGAGTGAGATTCTGGGCTTGAACACTGACACAGAGAGCTCTACATTAGAAACCAGTGAATACAGCGTGCTTGAATCACCTCAGACCTCACCAAGATCCACACACAGACAAGATCAGGCCTACTCCAATGGCCACGGACTCTTACAAGAAACACCACACAACACATGTAAAGTCGGCTTTATTTCATAGGCCGTTTCGTAGGTTTTCTTAGCACCTGTATATCAGTAAGATAAACAGTGATTGGTATCATGTAGATATTTGCTACCAGATGTTACATTGTAAAGTACCCTGGATAAAACCATAGAAAAGAATATGTATGAATGTAAAATCGGGATCTGATGTGATCCTAAAACTCTTATTTTTGTAATTTTCTTGTACCATATTGTCTTTCATTGAAATAATCATTCCATCTCACTGTATAAAGTTTTCAAAATATAAAGATGGAGTTTCCATTGTTGATTTTAAATCCTGATTTATTTCCCCCATTTTTTTTTCTGAATCATGTAATTGAACCAATTAAAATATGGTCTCCTCATGATGGCAGCTTTTGGCATTTTTTTGTAACTCATATGACTTAAGTAAGATTAATGTGACATGAAATGGCAACACCCCATTCATATTTTCATGTGACTTTCTCGGTACCATCTTTAATAAATATGTCAAGTCAAGAACCATTTGTAATGATGCAGATCTGTGGGTGACATCCAGATAAACATGCGATCTGCGCACTGGTGTCAATATGCTCACATGTGCACAAAATTCTTGGCATCCTTCATGAAAATGCGCAGTTTTTAATGGATGAAATGAATAATGTATTAATTGAGATTTGAACTCAAACATACAGGATTGTTGTGTAAAATTATTTAAATAAATAAATTCTACAGAACACTGGAAAACACTGTTTTTTAATCGACTGGCATCGTTACAATAGATTTCGTGATGCCTGGAGGAAATTTCAGCACTGAGTCGATTCCTGTAATGTTTAACGAGGTTTAGTGATGCTTGTCGAGATGGTTCACTCCTCGAGAACACGTTTCAAATCCAGACACTGAGATAATCATTGTAAAATACTGATTTTGTGTTTAACAATTTCTAGGTTGAATTGGAAATATGATTGCCTCATTATCTTACTTATCTTGCCTCTTGGCAGAGGAAGCTGGGATTTAGACTGAAATATCCTGGTCCTGAACAGCTCAACAACCATCTGTCACATTTCTGTTGACAGGGCTTTTGGTTTATCCCATGATAACACATTATTAAGGGGTTTTACATTTATTCAACTGGATATTTATACCTCAGAGGAACAGGACATGTTTAAAGGCAACATCAGGTGTTTTTGAACCTTGCACTGCCTCCAATACAGGATTCAGTTTATACTGTTTGTTTTAAAACCTCATTATGGATTAACTGCTTCCTGCATCTCTGATCTACTCTGCTTCTTTGAGGTCTTCAGCCCAGCGACTGTTCGTTTTTGCATGATCTCGGCTGAAGGCTAAAGTTGACCATACTTTTGCAATAGTTCTGAGTTTGTGGAACATCCTGCCTCTGGACACCATGTGCTCTATCCGGTTTTAAAAACATCTTTACACCTTTGCATCTGCTTATTTATGCAGTTTTCCTCTCAGCCATGTACAGATACAGGTCAAGAGTTAATGTTCAGTTAATGGGGAAAATATGATCTCTGTGACTTTAACCATGTCATGGTTGTTGGTGCTAGAAGTGCTAGTTTTGGTGTCATAAACTACTCCTGGGATTTTCACACACGCAACAATCTCTAGAGTTTGCTCAGAATGGTAAACATTGGGTGAGTGACAGTTCTGTGGGTGGAAACGCCTTGTTGATAAGAGAGGTTCGAAGAAAATGGGCAGATTGGTTTGAGCCACCAGGAAGGATATAGTAACTTATACAATCACTCTTTACAACCATGTTGAGCAGAAAAGCATCTCAGCATGGTCACCAAGCACTGAACTTTGAGGTGGATGGGCTACAACAGCAGATCCCATTGGATTCCACTCCTGTCGGCCAAGAACAGGACTCTTAGGCTATCATGGGCACAGGCTCATCAACAAGGTGCTTCATCAGACCTTCTACTCACATGTCTTTTGTGTTTGCACAATTCTATGTAAGCTCTAGAGATCTGTGTAAATTCCCAGGATTTTCTGAAATACTCAAACTAGCACGCATGGCACAAACAACCATGTCAAGCTTTTGACCTGGAGCTGCATGATTTTTTGCATTATGCTGCTGTCATATGATAACTGCATAAATAAGCACGTGTACAGGCCTTCCTATTAAAGTGGAGGGTGAGTGAATATTTCTTCTTTTTGCACTGTTTTATGTTTGCAGACTTTCTTTGATTTTACTTATCATTATTATTTTACTTCTATTTTATGAACTTGTTTTGTACGATCTTACTATGCACAACACTTAAAATCTGGTTGTGATTTCTAAATGTTACATGTGTTTTATGAATACAATTTATTATTTGGTTTTTACTAACTTACTGAGATGACAATAATTCTTTTGCATTCATTTAAATGATTATATTGGAGTCCCAAAATAAAATAATTGGTACATATGACGTTTGACAAAATGCATTTCAGTAGCAATGGTTTTGTTTGCTATAACAAAGATAAATAATTCCTCTTATAGTTTGAGTGGAAATTTTGAAATAATGCTAATTTATTTGTTTGTTTGTTTGTTTGTTTATTTATTTAGCAATCGTTCTGGCACGTTTTTATTAACCATAATTTTGAAGGGGTCTGTACATAAATGATGTCGCAAGATATGCATAAGATGTTCCTCTTAAGATAATACCCTGGGCTGTGCATTTTGAATTCAAATCACTTCAAACACAAATAGCAGTCTAAATGGCATTTTGCTTCTCTATTAGACTTTCGGTTCCATTTTTTTGTCTGTGACATTTCCAGACGTGATGGGGAGGAGTGGGTGGAAAATCTTGACAGAGAACCAAAGTATCTTTTATCGGCTCATAACAGAACCAAATGTTCACAACAAAGACACCCAGGATCCCCTCCCAGCTCCCTGGCACTTTCATTTCCTGTTAAACAGGAAATTGCCTTAGAGGCGACCGATAGCTTTTCCTTAGAGCTGTAATTTTATCTCACCTTCAGCTCACTTTCATTAAAGAACCGCCTGCGTTATGCGCTGTAGCAAACACCACTCATTCAATGTGGACAACAAACACTGTACACACACACATGCACAGAGTGATTAAGTATGTTGTTCACTGGTGCTTCTTTTATTTATTCTCAAAATGGGCATTAAAACCTTTAGGAAAATGAACATTGCTTCAGTTCCTTTATTTTCCCTTACTATAAATATCATATCCTCCACAAAACATGCGGCATGTCCTGTATAGCATCTGTTTTGTATTTTTTTTTCTGTGCTTTTAAAAATACAGATTCACTTAAATGTTAAATTAGATTGAAATTAGTGAGACAGCTGATATAATTGTTCATGATTTGTATACTGTATTTTAATCTAAATGTTTTAATGTCTTTTGTGTTTGCTCTCAAGATAGATTGAAATAAACTGATCTGTGCAGAGCTTTGTTCCACATCAGATCTTGAGTAGATTAACGCTGGTGTTACATGATCAGTAAGGTACTGACGTAACATAACTTTTTTAAACGAACGATGCACCAGCCTCCCAGAAACCGATGTACGCAAGACGGCAGGAGAGAGGAGTTCTTATCGACATCTTTCGTCACACTATATAAGCAGGGCTCTGGCAGTGCTTGGGAAGGTGAAGTGCAGGGTAGATCAGTGCACTCAGCTTTCAATGGCTTCACAGGTACAAAAGAAGAAAGGGTCCGAAGCAGCCCCTGTGCATTCTGAAGGACAAGGTAAAACCAAGCCTCAAGAAACAATGTCTACACTGTCTGACTCCCAGAGTCAGAAAAAAGGTCCAGAGATCCCAAAGTCGCCAGTGGGGTTGCTGAGGAAGAGGGGTAAGGAAGCAATTCCAAAGATGCAACCATCAATGATGATGTTCTCCAGCAAATACTGGGCACGTCGGGGATTATCTCTAGATTCAGCTACATTTGATCAGCAGCATCTAGGAAATAATATGGTAAGTATAAGAAAAACTATAAGTTTAAAGTGGACACTGGTAGCTGTAATTGCTCAGTTTACAATTTGTACAACTATCTGCAAGTGTGTACTGTGTGTAGTACTATTTTATATTAAAGATGAGGGGAAATTATGAATGGTAAACTTGCATTTTGTGGCCTATTAATTAAAAGTATGATTAAAGCTTTTCAGAAGAAATTTCAAGCAATATCTGAAAGTACCATCAGTCAAATATCTGTTCAAATTAAAATAATGTAAAAATGTTACTAGCTTTCATTCTGGTTAGCCCTCGCAAGCTTCAGGCTAGTGAATAAAATCATCAAAATAGCTCGTGATTTGAACACTTTTACACTTAATATACATATACAATACAAATGAATAATTTTTCAGCTTCGTAGGACATCCTTTGGTCGCATAGATGAGAAACCAGACAAAGAGGATACAGGCACCACTTATGACATTAGTAAAACAGCAGTGATTTTCTCTCTGAAGAACGAGGTGGGATGTCTAGTGAAGGCTCTGCGTCTCTTTCAGGTTAGCAACCACTTCACATCTAGTGAATGAGGAGTAAAAATAGAAATGTGTCAAAGAAGGTAATCAAAGTAATATTAGTCAAACATTTCAGTATGATTTTATTTCTCATTTGAACATATTTTGTGGGTTCTATAGGAGAAGGATGTCAATTTGGCCCACATCGAATCACGCAAATCAAAGCGAGTCCCCACAGAGGTGGAGATATATGCAGAGTGTAGCTGCACTAAGAAGGAATTCAACGAGCTGGTGCAGCACCTCAAAGACCATGTCAACATTATCTCATATAACACACCTCAAAATGTGTGGTCTGTAGAATCTGGTGAGTCTGTTACAAAATAAAATATAAGGATTCATGAAACATAAAAACAAGTCTGTGTTATTTGTTCACTGTTAACGGCAATCACTGGAGAAAGCCCGACATGGCTGCAGTACATATCCAAAGTGATAGTGCTGCTGCTTTTCCTGGTTCTTTATTCTAGACTGTTTGGACTATGTGTGTGTTTTGGGTGGCTTGCCAGATGTAGAAGGAGTCCCTTGGTTTCCCCAGAAGATCTCTGAATTGGACCAGTGCTCACACAGAGTGCTCATGTATGGTTCAGAGCTGGATGCGGATCATCCCGTAAGTGAACTGCGCTTCAGACACGTATGAAATAAATAATGTCTTGATTCAGTAATGGCAAATTTCCTGTTTCCTGTATTGTATTTTTCAGGGATTTAAAGACAACATCTATAGGCAGAGGAGGAAGTACTTTGTAGAAGTTGCAATGAACTACAAATTGTTAGTAACTGTTTAGTAACTGTTTTGTACAAATTCTGTAATTGGTTCTCACACGGATTACATGAATATGAGTATGGATTATGAATTCAATTTACAGTGGTCAGCCCATCCCTCGCATTGAGTACACAGAGGAGGAGGTGAAGACTTGGGGAGTGGTCTTCCGGGAGCTCACTAAACTTTATCCCACCCATGCCTGCCGCGAGTACATGAAAAACCTCCCACTGCTCACAAAACATTGTGGATACCGTGAGGACAATATCCCCCAGCTGGAGGATGTCTCTCTCTTCCTAAGAGGTAAACAGGTTCATGACTATAATACTTTGTGCTGATATGTGCTTAAAAAAAAAAAAAACCCAGAACAAAACAATTGGTTTATTTTTACAACTCAGTTGTTGTGGTCAGCTTGTTGGATCAGGTAGTTGGGTTGATGTAACACAAATTGTGTAGATAATTGGAAACTGGGTTCGGGATGCATCCTGAAAGGGAAAAGGGCATATTACATCAAGATTCATTTTCTGAAATTTTCTACTGCACCTCCACAACAGCAGCCAGAAAAATGATGTAAAAGAAAATCAGCTTCCACTGGAAGAAATATTATTTTGCTCACATTTAAGTTAAATTATAGTTTAGTTGACTCAGAATTAGAATTAGTTTTCTGTAGACATTTGCATAAGCTATGACTGTTTAACACATTATTCATGTTGATAGCTAGTGTTAACCTGCTGACATAAATTACGCATAATAGTAACATTATTTAAGAGGAAAGGTTAGCATGTGAAAAACAAGCATTTATTATCAAGTTTTGGGCTGTGACATAATTGCATATTACTGTTACTTCTAGCTAGTCAAAAAATGACCTTGCATTTTTTTCCGTAATGCTATCTTGGATTATATGCTAGCAATGGAGTCGAGTTAAATTCTATATCCTGGATTTGTTATTTGTCACTCATGTTTTCAAATTGTACATTATCATGTTTTAGTTGAGAAATCTGCTTTCACGCTCGGTGTTCTGTAGAGCAAAAAACACCATTTGAAAGTTTATTTTGGGCTGATATCAAAAAACAAAGATGCACACACAGTGCACACACTGTAACCTTAACAACTTGGGTGTCTACAGCTCAGCATGGTAGTCTTTTTACATAGCTGGGATAGCATTCAATCTACTGTCCAGGTTAGTCAAGATTAGACCAAGTACTGGGATTCGAAATGGAAACAAATTGGGTTTATTTTAACCCAACTATTTTTAGAGTGTGGATATTACATGTAAATCTCATGGTGTCTTGTTCTTCTGATGGAAACAATGGAAGGCAGACTAATGTTTTATTGATTCCAGATATTTGGTCTTGATATTTGTAGAGAGGTCAGGGTTCACAGTACGACCTGTGGCAGGTTACCTGTCACCTAGAGACTTCCTGGCTGGTCTGGCATACAGAGTGTTTAACTGCACTCAGTATGTACGCCACAGTACTGACCCACTCTACACACCAGAGCCGTGAGTACTATCTTGTCACTTGGTTATCTGCCATGGCATGCATTGCATTGTGCATCTAAATGCATCAACAATTGCATTACTTTTTTTTTCAGTACAATTTTTTTTTTATTCCTAATGATTTTATTAACACTAATTCTCAGGGACACTTGCCATGAGCTCCTGGGTCATGTCCCACTCTTAGCAGACCCCAAGTTTGCTCAGTTCTCACAGGAAATTGGCCTAGCCTCTCTTGGAGCTTCAGACGAAGATGTACAGAAGTTGGCTACAGTAAGTGAGACTGAAACTAACTTTCATTTCACAGTGTAAGTGTGTCTTTAAATGTCACGCTGCCCGGTTGCTTGACAGGCTCTTGGTATAATTCCACGATTATAACGGCGTAAGAAGGTCACAGAAACTGGTGGTGGCATTTAACCATCATTTCACTTTTATATCTGACCTATGGTGGCACATTTGCATTGAATTGAAAAGAACTGCACTGAAGCGGCAATGCTTTCTTCAGAGTGTGGAAAGTATAGCAAATAAGAAACTTTATTCCTTATTTATTTATTTATTTTTATCAGTGCTACTTCTTCACTATTGAGTTTGGCCTGTGCAAACAAGATGGCCATTTGAGAGCCTATGGAGCGGGACTACTCTCTTCAATTGGGGAACTAAGGGTACAGACATTTCTTTATTTTTACAGTACAATGAAACATGCAAAACTTTACTTAACTACCTTCCATGAATTTGCAGCATGCATTATCAGACAAAGCTGTAGTGAAGGAGTTTGATCCCAGAACCACATGCCACCAGGAGTGCCTCATCACGACTTTCCAAGATGTTTACTTTGTCTCAGAGAGTTTTGAAGAGGCCAAAGAAAAGATGAGGTAATCTCATTGAAGAAACATTTGTACAATTTATAAATTCATACATTTATTACGAGATTTAATGACAGAAAGTATCAGCTGTTCTGATGTGAATTGATGTCATCCTCACCACAGGGAGTTTGCCAAAACTATCAAAAGACCGTTCTCTGTGTATTATAACCCATATACCCAAAGCATTGACCTGCTGAAGGACACCAGGAGCATTGAGAATGTGGTGCATGACCTCCGCAGTGACCTCAACACAGTTTGTGATGCACTGGGGAAAATGAACAAGTACCTTGGCATCTAGAAGCAAACAAATTTGTTTGAGCCACACGTTTTCTGCTTTACTAAACACCAAACTGCAGTTACATTACCTAGTCTCTAATGGTGGTCTTTAATGTACAACCTAACCCATTGTCAAGCACAGCTTGGTCTTCCTGTCTGGTATCTTCATGTATTTGTCATCTTTCATAGTCAGTGTGTTTATATGTGCATGGCTGCCATTGTTACAGGGGCTGCAGGATGCATCCTTTTGTGGTTGCTGATTGTAATTTGCTAATCATAGTATTCTGTAATCCAATTGCCCAAGTTCCTGACTAGGTCCAACTTCATTATGCGAGAGCAAACAGGAAGTTTGAGATGGATGATTCCAGATGCTAAGGCAAAAATATACCCAAATTTGTTATAGTCAATTAGCAGCATACACTGCTTCACAGACTCTCGAACAGTCTAAAGTCTCAACGTCATGAATGAATGGAATGAATGGTGGTACATTATCACTGAATCATATGGAACTGATTTTCTGCTTTAGAGAGAAGAAAATGATGGGGCAATGAAAATAAATCTAGCCAACATATTACCATAAAGAGTCCAGTGTTAAATGTGTTAGCTTTCTGTGCCCCTATGTAAACTGGAAATGAGAGTTATGGTCATCATAAATCAATGTGTATTTTATTTGCATCTTAAGTTGCAGCACTTGGGCTAAGATGAATGTTAATAGTATTGTGCCTAAAATAATTTAAAAATATATAATCTGTTAAGAATAAAGAAAATGTATGGATGCTGGAGTATGTTGGAAAACCACAGTCTCTATGTCTGGATAGTGTTTAGCAGTACTGGTTATATCTGCAGCTGATAAAGTAAGTGTATCAGATGCTTGTTGAATAAAATATATATTTTATGTTTTTTAGTTGTCTTGGTTTTGTATTCTTTCTTTTGAATCACAGAATATACTTGTAGCAACATCGGCATTCAGAATATTGGAAAATGCATAACTATTGTATTTACAGCTATAAGAAAGATATTATGATAACGTATATTATGAGACGTTTAAGCTCTCTCTGTTTTTTTTAACCCAGTCCCTCGCAAAAATCCTGCTAGTATGTGGATTGCTGACTTTATATTGACCCAATTGTAAACAAGTATGTGAATGTGTATGTGAATGGTGCCCTATCAGGCTATCCGGGGTGTATTCCTGCCCTGGGGTCCACCAGAGCCTGACCAAGAAGATTAGCACTCACTGAAGATGAATAATATATGTATATATATGTATATATGTATATATTATATATCATATATACATGAGAAATTATTTCATGCTTACAAAATAAACAGTGGGGCAAACCATTGTTACATTTCTGTGAAATTCAAAGGTTATCAGGAAAAAAACCCCAGATATTTCACATAGGGTTCACAAAGTTGTTTATTCAGGAGGTAGCTGTGGACAACATGATGCTCCCCTATTGGGAAAAGCAGCCCGTGCCTTTTCACTGCACCTCATCACCTTCCTCAGTTTTAAAAGCATTCTCCTGTAATGGGAATGGAAAGAAACTGATCGTAATGCCATTCATAATTATAGACTATATAACAGCATTCCTATAACACTCTGAATTTATGTCCTACATTTAATAGGATTTCTGTGCTCTATGTCCTAACAATATGTTACTGTGCATGATTCAGCCCTTACCCAGCCACCATGTTGCTGAATCCATGGTGCAAAATGCTGGTTCACATACTGGGCCCCGAATCCCATTATTCTGTTCATAGGCTGCAGGTTCAAGGCACTCATCCTGCTTGTCATCTCAAAGGCGCAAGCGATCTTTATTTTCTGAACATTATTTTCTTCTCTCTGCTGGCCCAGGGGCACCATGCTGCGAATGAAGGCTGAGGCCAGGTTCGAAAACAGGTTGTAAGAGAAGCCTTGGAGATACCTTACAAGTTCCTCGTTGTTCAGAATCTAAATCAACAGTAGAATGATTTTTTTTACTACTACTACCACCTGAATTGTGTGTACTCTGCATGGGCTTTATTTTGCCCAGTCGCTTACCTTTTCATTCACTTGGTCCCCATAAACTATCAATAACTCCACAAGCCGTTGGGTGCCATCTAATTCTTGAAAATACGCACACATAAAAGAGCAGTCCATTTACATGCAACATTACAGTGTCAGAAATATGAACGACAGAGGACACTTGTAGGTAAACAGCAGGGGGTGGTTCAGGGGTTTAAGATGTTGGGCTACTGATTGGAGGGTTGGGAGTTCAAATCCAAGCACTGCCAAGCTGCCAATGTTGGGCCCTTGAGAAAGACCCTTAACCTCAAAAGTGCTCAGTTGTATAAATGAGATAAAAATCAAAGATTCTAAAGCGCTATGGACACGATAGTTTATTGGCCGGAAAATACATTGGTAATATGGAAGTTCGACACTATGGGCACCATTGTGGTAAGCTGGCCTTTCGTCACAGAGGCTGGATACCGTGGGAAACTTGTGTCATTTTTCTGAAATCGTCTTGTTGTTTCTTGTTTTGATGTATTAGCCTTGTTTGCATTATGATAAATTATGACATCC
>JAQLOM010000036.1:9611905-9632990 GCA_030068315.1 Chrysichthys thysi | reverse complement strand
ATGGATGGATGGACGATGGATGGAAGGATGGACGGATGGGTGGATGGAAGGATGGATGGAAGGATCTAAGGATGGATGGGTGAATGGATGGATGGAAGGATGATGGATGGATGGATGGAAAGATGGAAGGATGATGGATGGATGGAAGGAAGGATGGATGGAAAGATGGAAGGATGATGGATGTATGGACGGAAGGAAGGAAGGACAGAAGGATCTAAGGATGGATGGATGGATGGACGGATGGATGGAAGGATGGATGGATGGACGATGGATGGAAGGATGGACGGATGGGTGGATGGAAGGATGGATGGAAGGATCTAAGGATGGATAGGTGGATGGATGGATGGATGGAAGGATCTAAGGATGGATGGAAGGATCTAAGGATGGATAGGTGGATGGATGGATGGATGGATGGATGGATGGATGGATGGAAGGATGGAAGGATGATGGAAGGAAGGATCTAAGGATGGACGGATGGATGGATGATGGATGGAAGGATGGACGGATGGGTGGATGGAAGGATCTGAGGATGGATGGGTGGATGGAAGGATGGACGGATGGGTGGATGGAAGGATCTAAGGATGGATGGGTGGATGGATGGATGGACGATGGATGGAAGGATGGACGGATGGGTGGATGGAAGGATCTGAGGATGGATGGGTGGATGGAAGGATGGATGGATGGAAGGATCTAAGGATGGAAGGATGGAAGGATGGACGGATGGATAAAAAAGAATTTTTCAGCTGCCTAAACAGTATGCTGTCCGAGCCCAGCAGCAGTTATAAAGCAGGACAGTTGCCCTACCGCGTGCTCTCTTCTCCCAGAGCTGTGCTGCTGACGCACTCTGTGCTGCTGTGACTGAGCGTTGACCTCACAGTCACGTGACCCCGCTCGGTGCGCGTGAGTGTGAGCGGAACCTTGTCAGAGCAGAGCAGCCGCGCGACGAGCCTCAGCCACCTGCGCCTCTCGAAATGGGACTAAGGGACGAACTTCTCAAGTCGATATGGCATGCTTTTACAGCCCTGGATTTGGACAAAAGTGGGAAAGTGTCGAAGTCTCAGTTAAAGGTATAGTTTGTGTCCGGACCGGGGGATTTTGTAGCGTGTTTTGTAACTTTGTTCCTCGCGCGCCGCAGTGCACTGTGTGTCGGACTGGCTTAAGCAGTTAATGCACACATTTCTCCCATGGCGTAAATAAAAGTGTTAAGACATGTCTGTGTTTCATTCAGAGATTATTTGCAGACATAAGAAGGACGATAAGCTACACTAGCATTTTAAATCGTTACAGCCACTTTCCTAACAGAGAACAGAAAGAAACATTCAGAGTTTGCACAGACACTGGACTGACCTGCAGGGTGAACTGAGGCTATTTCTTACTGTGGTTTTGTTGGGTGTTATGAAGCTGCGTGGTGTCGTGTCCTGAGGGCTCTATAACAGCCTATATTTGGATTTAGAGCTTTATGCTGATGGTAAAAGGGAAATGGTAAATAGCCTAAAAAAATAACCCCTAATGACCTAATTTAGTCATTATTCAGTTGTTGTCATACTGAGAGGGACTTATTGCAAAAACATATCATAGGCAACCCACAAAACCCTGGGCAAACTGTCCTGTGTGAACTGGTGAGTGGTGGTTTTGTGTAATACTCTGGTTTCTGGGTGCCACACTAAAGTTGTTTTGATGCTGTGAGAACAGACTGCACCCCCCTCCCCCCATTCCCACCAAAAGAAAGAAAGAAAGAAAGAAAAGAAACTTTTCTTCTTTTAAAACTCTAATTCCTTGTGCTTAGGGGTGTGTTTAGGTCTGCTTAAACAGATCCTAAAGAAGATCTATGATATATATATAATTTCTTATAGCTTGTGGTGAATTTGATGCAATTTTTTTTAATGTCAGATCTTAAAAACAGTTTACTGAAACAAATTATTTTTATTTTCAAGCTTAGATAAACTCCAATATGAAACAACAAAGAGCAGAAGAAACAAACAATTGGTTAAAACACCGTAGTAAGACAATTGCATGGATGCACTGTATTTTAGTATTTTAGTACAGATCTGGTGTGTGAAGTAAATTTGGCAATCTGAGCCCATTTATGAACAATTACTTGCTTACTGGGGTCTGGATAAGCAAATAACATGATTCAGTGTTTACCTTAAGCAATAATGATTGTTTGTAAGTGTCATAGGATGCGCTATTGTGAATGAGAGATGTTTTATTTTGCGCTCTAACACCACAGACTGATATCTTTTGTTTGGATCTCCAATCAGTGGAGAATGAGCTCACCCTTCTTTGTCCAGTTATTCTTGAAAACTCCTTTTTCATCATCGACTTTTTAACAAGCCATATGGACACTTTAATAATCATACCAAGAAGTGTAAGTGGGGGAAAAAAAAATATGAAAGGCTGTGAAAACCATGTGACAAGTTTTAAAATGACAGCGTAACATTATTGGCTGCGGTTTTATGAGGCTCACAGTGTCTAGTCTCTTTTTTCTGGAACATACATTTGGTATACATCAACTACTGATGATATCTATAATAAACCTAGAAAAAGAGTATCATAATGCGATTTTTATGCTTCCACCACAAGATATCCCTTTGAAGGAAAAAAAAACAAACAGATAAAATAATGCTGTCATAAGTGAAAACATGCAAAATTGTATGAAATATAGGCTGCGGCTGATTTCTTTCTAGCCCAGATGGCAAGTTTGTACAGGATACTTTTGACTGTTTTGACACATCCAGAAAAATCCCAAGTTGGACATGAAATACAACTATGAGTGCAGTAACCATGAACAAGGTGGAATACTTTCTCAGTTATTCTAAAAATACCTTTGGAGGAACTAGAAAAACATAAATTAAACATCTATTGTCCAATCAAAATACAAATTACACAAAAAAAATAGCAGAACTGTAAGGTTTAAACATAGAGCTGGCTACTGGCAAGCCCAGTGTTTCTGTTTACCATGCTTTCTACTTAGAAATGACACAGCATGATTACAAACTTGAAACGCTGGAGTTAAAAAAAACAGCAATTATGAACGGTTTTGTCTATCTGGCTGTCTGTGGGTGTCTTCCTTTGTGCATGCATAACAGTTCATGTCTGTTATAAGAACTGACATTATAAGTAACTATTTTTAATGGTTTCATGAGTTTCAATGGCGAGTTATTGATATATAGTATAATTGTTTTTTAGCCCCATTCAATATCATGGCCAGTCATCACTGATGATAACTCAATCATGTAAAGACAAGGCAGGACATAACACTAAGTGATTGTAAAAAGGATATTATACCTGTCCTTATGTATATATTGTCACAGGTTTTTATTTTATCATCACTTTCAGGTGCTTTCCCATAGCCTGTGCACTGTCATGAAGATTCCTCATGATCCAGTGGCTCTGGAGGAGCACTTCAGAGATGATGATGAGGGACCGGTCTCCAATCAGGGATACATGCCCTACCTTAACCGATTTATCCTGGACAAGGTGAGCTTTTTCTGCTCAGTATTGGTAGTTTTCTTGCTCAAGGTGTAACAATGCAATCTATGGAAGACCTCACACTATGTGCTGAAGGTCAGTGTGATGTCACTGCTGATGTCATTTTGATGAGCTGTGGGGTTTATGAACTGGGACACAACATTCGAATGCTCCAAAAAGGGTTTTTTTTTGTGCTGGCCACTTAGTTAAGTTGTAGTCTTTCTTTGGGAGTCAGATGGCAGGAATGAAAACAAAGAATGAATTTCTATATGGGGTAATGATTGTGAATGTTTTTTTTTTTAACTACTGGTTTTTTCTTCCAACTTTGTGAAAGAGGAAGCCGATTAAGGAAGAGCTATATTTCACAACACGCATATCTTATTGTGGGATCAAGGAAAATGAGTTGAGCATTAGACAGCACAGAGTTTTCACATGCCTTAAACTTTTTTAAGAAAAACTTTTTTTTTAACAACAGACTAAACTCTGTGTAGTCTTAAACTCCAGACTTCAAATCCAGTCAGTAATCTTAAAGCATATTATTTAGTAACTACAGTGGGGTTTTTTTTGTAACTACAGGAACTAAAAGGAAATATATCTCTCGTGCTGATGAGTTCTGGCAGTCTAAGAGGTTAATGTGCATTATGGAGTTGCCTCGTTATTCATTTTAAGCCAGTGCTCAGTTTATGAACACAAGAAACTTCCTTAATGTGTAAATGTGTGTTAGTGTTTCACCACCCACCCCAACTTGTCACACTCCTTTTGAGAGCCGCCTTTCCCTTTTCCTTGACCACCAGCTTGACTCACAGCCAAGTCTGCTCACTAATCTGTAGTTTGATTGTACCAAATGACTCACCTCTTTCTTTCTTTCTTTCTTTCTTTCTTTCTTTCTTTCTTTCTTTCTTTCTTTCTCAGATTTGTCACACTTACATTCTATTTTGTGGCTTGTTTTTAGCTTATCAACTCTACATTCCGTCACATTTTGAGTCAAAGTTGCAATAGATCATTTGCTTAGAGCCAGATTTTGGTCAGAAAACTGACCTCTGGACTCTTTTATTTTTTTGTCTGTGTCGTGCAATAATGTGTTTTATTTCACACAGTACAAGGAGTGTTGTATAATTTAAACCCTTGTTATAAACTGCAAAGTCTCAAACATTTGATGGTGCATGTAGTACTTTGGACAGGAAGCTCTGTTTAGCTGTGGCAGCTAGTGAAATGCCCCCCCACCCCCCCCGTATTTTTCTGCCCTGTCCTTGTTTGTTACAGCAAAAAGCCTTAAATGAACTATGACTTGTGTATCATTTCTGTCTGTGTTTTCTTTAGCATTTCATTTGAACCTGCTCGTGTGTCTAAATAACCTTCACTAAATTTCCTGCCTCCTGTGTCCTCTTCCCACTAATATAATATGCATGGACTGTGTATGAACTGCTCCTGAGCCACACATTACTGACTAAGCACAGATGACTTTCAGCACATGGGTACTGTCAGTGCATGTGGTGGATTTCCTGTTTCAACAACGGTGCTGTCCTGAAGTTTTCTGTTTTGCAGGTCAGTTGTGAAACAGGGTACTTCTTCCACTACAACATTTGTCTTAGATCCTGATATGCATTGTTAATGAAGTACCATGATGTCAGAGGGTGAACAAAAGAGCAGGACTGCTATAGAAATGCAAGACCAAAATAGAACATGTTGCCTGAAAACCAGTGACGCTGGGTTCCATGTGTACCATGATGCAGCTGTGGTGAATGATTGGCCCCTGTTTATACAATCACATACATCATGTGATCACCCTGATATCACTTTTTTTCAATATAGCTATATGTAGTTTATTCCATATAGTTTTTGCAGTTATGCTTAATTAGCATTTATCTCACAAGAGAATGTTATTATAATAAATATCTTGTTCGTTTTTTTTTTAAAGAAGCGGTATTTTATGAACGATTTTGTTATATAGCACAAACATGAAAAGCCTTTTCCCGAACTGTGTGAGACTGTGGATGGAGTTGTGGACTTGTGTCTTATGCCTACTTCTGGTGATAAGACCTGTTTACAAATCTTACTGCCTCTCAGCTCTGTAGAATGCAAATGCCCAGTTTTCTCTGTAGCTCAGCAGCAGTCGTGACCGTTCAGGCTTCCACAAGGCCCCTATTGTGTAGTCCCACAGTGCACAAAACTAAATGGGAGGTGTGTGTGACGTAAACTAGTGCACACTTTTGCAAAAAAAAGAGCTGCTCTTTCAAAACAAACTGTCTTACAAATCCAGCTGTGCGTTGGTGGATTATGGTGAGACAGCATTTGGGCATGCATGTTTATTTGAAAGCTAAGGTTGTTTTGACTGCTATAACAGCTATAAATAGCAGTAAACTGATTCAGAAATACTATCTGCACATTTTTGTGTTTTCCTCAGATATAGTTTTGTACTGTAGAGTATTTGCTGTAAAACCCAAGGACACCTTTGTGGCACAGTGAGATCATAATCTGCCCTGCGAAAGCACTTCAGCACCAATTACTACCTTCAGCTATTGCTTTGTTCATGGCGCCTTGTAAATGGTAATTTGCGAAGTTTCCCACCTCGTTTAAAAAATTGGCGGGAAAAACACGGACGCCTCCAAAAAGTGTGTGTTTGCATTGTCAGATGTAAAAAGCACCGTTTAACCGTATTTTTTACAGTTACAGACATGAGCTGCTATTGAGTCTGTTCTATTATAGTGAACTTCAAACATACAGTACATGCAAAGGTTTGGACTGAAATTGTAGTACATCAACAAAAGCAGGAAATAATGAGTAGTTTGGGAGCAAGCTAGCGAGCAGACAATAGTGAGGTTGCTTTAGCAACAAGCTAGCTGGCTAACGTTAGTGATAATAACTCTAATGCTGTTTACTTTCTGGAAACAGCAGTAAGTATGGTCAGTGTTACAGATTTAACCAAGAACTGTTTCTTTATGATCCAGTTTAAATAATATTGATGTATTTGTTGTATTGTACCAGAGGAAGGCTAATTTTCATGTGCAGTTCCAATGCACATAAAGTTAGACTGACATCACTCTGTAAACAGGAAAAGAACTGGGAACTCAGAAGATTACCCCAAGCTGACGAGTTGAAATTTCTTTCTTCACTGTAAATGTGAAATTACACGTGGAAATTTTTCAGACAAGTAACCAGAACTATATTACCTCAGTATAGTGGACATAAGGATTATGCGATTCAGGTGACATTTAAATGTATATTCATTCATTCATTCATTCATTTGTTAGTTTGTTCATTCATTCAGTCATTTATATTCAGTACATGCTTTTTTCCTGGTCAGAGTGGTGGTTTTTCTGGAGCCTATCCAGGGAACCCTAGACTGAAGGCAGGAATACACTCTGGATGGGATGCCAATCCATCAAAGGCCACTTTGCGCAAAAACAAGCATTTAGATATCCATTTACACACTCATTCACATCTTGAGGGTATTTAGTATCGCCAGTTCACCTGCCAGAGAAGAAGCCAGAGGAAACCCACATAGACATGAGAAAACAAGCAAAACTTCATAAAGACAATAACTAGGAACGCTGAAGCTGAGAAGCACCAATGCTACCCACAGAGCCAAACCTTATTAACACCCTTAATTGAAATACTTCAAGAATTAATTTATTATAACATGAACAATATGAAAAAAAAACATGTAGTGTGTGTCATTTTGTGCTTAAACATTTGGAGAAAGAACATGTTTAATTAACTTTAACTTATACATCTTCGGTGTCTGCCTAGTCATGGTCAGACCTATCTTGGGAATTCCAGACATAATACTACTGAGTTGATTATAAGGCACCACACATAGACACTCATTTAGAGATTACTTAGTTGCTTAGCTGGCTTTTCTCATTTGCAGTGATCTGTGGCGACTTCACTGCTTTGTTTGGGAAAATGAATTAAATTGTGAGCTGGTTGTGGATAAAGTTATGAGTGATGTATAAATGCTCATTTATGTGCAGGTTTGTTTTTTCTTTAGGTTGTATTAGCAGTGAAGGGGGAAAAAAGCAACTGTCTTCTAAATAAAAATGTTTATTAGCTCTCAGTATTCTATCAAACGGATTGTTTGAATTGAGGATGTTTGCTTGGCTGTAGATCTGACCTGCTTCCCAGTAGGAGCTCATGTGAATTAGACACTGGACGGCTCACTATTATCAGCAGCTTTGGTTAGTGTTCCAGAGGTAGCCCTGGGAACGTGGGGCCTGTGCCAGGAGAAACATGCAGCACACTGTGTGTTTCAATCACCTTTTCAGGGGTTTTTTTTGCAATAGATATTCAGGTCAATGTGTCTGTTGCTCACTCTATATCTTTCTGTCTCTCACTTCAGGTACAGGACAACTTTGACCGAGTGGACTTTAACAGGATGTGTTGGACGCTGTGTGCCAGGAAAAACCTCAACAGAAATCACCTACTTATCTCTGATGACGATGCTTTTAAGATCTGGTGCATATTTAACTTTCTCTCAGAGGACCGGTACCCCTTGATCATAGTCACAGAGGAGGTAAGACACACAGCACTGAGGGATTGTGTAAAACAACATTTATACTCTCAGGTAAGCAGACAGGCAAAGGATGTAAATGCAAAAGGGAACTTTATTAAAGCAGGCAGGCAAACAGTCAAAAATACACAAGCAATGCCAAGGTCCAAAAAAAACCAGGGCAGTGGTCAAACTACTCGGCCATCAGGTATGTCAAAGGCTAGGCAAAAGGCAAGGTCAAAGGGCCATAAACAGTGATCAAAACAAACTCAGGAATCAAAGGCATTTAAATAGTGTGACTGTGAGTAACTTAACTCAAAACAGGTGCTATTAATAATCAGAAGACTGTGACCAGGGAAATGCAGAGTGGTGCTGGGAGTTGCAGTCCTCAGCAGCCATGTTTGGGGGCTGCCGAGACTGCTGGGCAATGGAGTCCGTGGAACGCTGAGACATGGAAACAGGCGATAGCAATGATGTGACCTAGCTGTAACTGTAGCTCTGTAACTGGTAAAGAAAAAAAACTTGAGCTCCTAAAAATATTTACAGCCGACATGTTTGGAAATGTTGTCATGCAAGAGATAACAACCAATTAACTGGAAGTCTCACTGGAAGTACTGATTTTAAAAATGGACAAAGTGAGATGAAACAAGATGAAAATAGTCAGGATCATAACTCAGAGCAAACTTTCTATTCCTCTACGCTTCTAAGTTACGTCACCATTATACAACCCTAGCTATAGTCTGTTTTCTCTAGCACTAACTACTTTCAAGACAAAGTAACACTGATGTTAATATTAATTCATGGATGTTAACACATTTAAATCCTTCATTTGAAGTCCTCTTTTAGGGAAATGACATTAAAGGGAATAGTAATGTGTGTGTGTGCGTGTGTATATATAGGCCATGGAATCTATTATAATAAATGAGAATTACCAGTAACAAAAACGGAACTTCTCAGCTTCCTGTATAGTCACCAGGATGTACTTGGACTGAGTTGTCCTGTGCAATGCCATTGTTATTTTTATTAAGCAGAATGCAGTGTCCTAGACTTGTGACTGTATTCTTTTTTTAATCATCTTTGCAAAATGACTTTTTCTTCTGAATCCGTACATGTATTAGTCGAATAAATTTGGCAAACATTATAAGCAGTTATGTGTATTTTGTATTAAATGTTACAGTATTACATACTTCAATATAGAGCATCGCTTACTTTTTTTGGATATTGATGGGCTGAGTTTCAAGGGTAACCTTCATCCCACAGATCGAGTATTTCCTGCGTAAGTTGACGGAGGCAATGGGAGGTAGCTGGATTGAGGAGAAGTTTGAGGACTACAAGATGCAGCTGAGCTTCAAACAGCAGTGTCTGAATGTGTGGGAGCTGATCGAGCTGGTCGGCATGGGCCACTTCAGCAAAGGGATGGACCGCCAGACTCTCTCCATGGGCATCAGTGAGGTCTTCCAGGAGCTTATTCTGGATGTGCTGAAACAGGTCTCATCCTCATAGATATAATTCATATACAGCATGTGGAAGCATGTGCATCAAGTGTGGCCTTGGAGGAACTGATTTGTTTACTTAACTTGATTCACTATGCTTCAAGATAAGCTGCCTCAAGCCAATGTTTCTGTATCGTTTTGTTTTTTTTACTCCTTTCTGAGCATGCACTGACCATGTAGTTCCTGCACAACTCTGTGCATGGTGTGCAGTGAGTTCTGTGGGAGTATGTTTTGGAAAATGCAGGTGGTATCAATAGAACTCTCTGATGCCAGTGGGGTTTTCTTTTTTGGATTTAAATTGGTATGCACAGAAGAGGAGGAAAAGACGATTGCCAAGGCCAGATGCGCCACCACAGACAGAGACTAAATACAAAATTACAAAGTCACAAGTAAAGCTGGCCGTGTCCCTTATAGTTAACTGTCACTTTCAAAGTTTTTTTTTTATCTGCTCTTTTTAGGGTTATATGATGAAAAAAGGCCACAAGCGCAAAAACTGGACTGAGCGGTGGTTTGTGCTACGCCCCAATTCGATCTCATACTATGTGAGTGAAGATCTGGCAGAGAAAAAAGGAGACATACTGCTGGATGGGAACTGCTGTGTTGAGGCAAGCGATATATTTCTAAAGTAATCCTGGGTCTTGCATTATGGTAGACTAGAAACTGGGGGATCTCATTATTTCATTAGTACCCTGTAGATGGTATGGTAATGCATATATAGGGAACTTTATTTAAATATTTGATTACTTAATTTGTGGGTACTTTAAGGCTAAATATTTTTGGCTCACCATTATCGTATGTTTAACCATAATACAAAATGATTACATTAATAGAAGTATCATTCTAAGTCGATCCGACCACTTATTTTAATAACACGGAATGTAAATGAGTGGATGGGCGGTGAAGCCGTTGTAATATGTTGATATAATTCCTGTGTGTTCTCAATTTCCTTCCGTTTCCGGCATGATGTGATGCTGATGAATCACTTCCTTGTCATTTCTGCAGTCGTTACCAGATAAGGAAGGGAAGAAATGCCTTTTCTTTGTCAAGTGCTCAGACAAAAGTTATGAGATCAGTGCCTCAGATAAAAAGAAGAGACAGGAATGGATCCAAGGTAGGAAAACGCATGAAACTATTGTAATAATTTATATAGAAAGCACTACTGATATTGCTGCTTGTGAAGTTTACTTCATTACTTTGTATACATATTACATATATGAATAATATTATATAATGTATGTGATATTCACTTTTCTGCTTTTTTCCCCCTCTTTTCTCTTTGACTCTTAGCCATTCAGACATGTATCTCTTTGCTGAAGATAAGCCGTCCAGCTCCACATCATGAAGCTAGGCTAAAGCGGCGAGAGATGCGGCAGAAGCAACAAGCTGAGCAGGAACAGCTGGAGCTTAGGATGAAAGAACTCCAAACAGCCAACGAGAACAAGCAAAGAGAGCTTGAGGCCATGAGAAAGGTCTGTAAGCTTCTCTCATTACAAATCCTATTAAGTAAACAAGAGAAACGCACTCATTCTTTCTCCCCTCACTCACCTTCAAGACACACACATATCTCTAAACACAATATGCATCTCTCCTGAGACAGTAAAACCTCACACTCAGCCTAATCAGATTTAAGCTCATGAATAGCTAAATATTGAATACACTTACACTGAGAGGGCTCTAATGAATTGTTGAAGGGTTTAAGGCTTTAGCTAAATTACAGTATAACATAAGGAAGTGAGTGTTTGAGCATTTACATATACAACATAATCTGATAACTACAAAATATTGGATTTTAGAAAAAAAACGTTTCTCATGGCTCCATGCACAATACTTATTTTAAGCCATGACAGTATGTATTTCTTGTTTGTTGTTTTTTTAAACTTGATTTTAAAAATATTAGTATATGCCCTCACTAATATGATTATTGGGCTAAGATCTGAGTGTATTTATTCGATCCCTTGGAATGGGACGATGTCTTGTATCTGTTAATAGTAATCCGTTACCCTTTTCACATGACCATTTGAAAAGTCTAGTGGCAATGTCAAGTACTGATTTACTGATGGACTTGTAGTGTGTATGTAAATGCACTAGTAAGCCACTGAGAGTTCTGTGGAAATACACATTACTGGCTGGTGAACACGCACAGAATAATGGTTGTTCCTGTTTTAGATAGTGGTTGCTGTCTCTGAAGTAGGGCACTTTTATCTATGATGCAGCGTGTGACACTTTTGTCTAGTATATGTAATCCAGTCAACTTTGAGTATGAATCTAACTGCTTTTTTCACCCCTTCATCTATTCTTACTTTAATAAACTTGCTAAATATGTACTCAAAAACACACAAAAATAAGACTTGGTGACTTAATGTACAAGAGAATGGGTATGAGAAGGGGACAATAGTGGGTGTAGAGGGAGAAAACAACTCTGCCTAACTGTGGTAGATGTTGTAATTCTGCCTGTATTTTCCCGTCAATCTGAAAAGCAATGTATTACGTAAGCTGCTGTTGTGTATCTTAGGTTAGCAAAATGTGCAAGGCCTGAAGTCAGTCATAAATTTTTGTTTGGACAAAGATGGTAAATTCTATTGCTGTAGCTGGCAAGTGAATATAATTTAGTTCATGGATTTGCTCATTGAAGTTAATGCTTATTCACTAGAGTTGTCACAAATGACAGAACAATGTTTAATTCATCTAAACCTCGTTTGCTTATATACAGCTAGCAACACTAGCATTGCATAACGTTTAAGAATTCTGGTAGACTGCTACTGTGTAGACACTGTGACTTATTCTGACAACAAGTTTCCTTTGTCTGGCCCTGAGTGAGCCTGGGTTATAGTGTGAATGGAGAACAATTCACCATTGATATCTACTGCCTGCCCCACTTGCCCCTTATAGAGATCAGAACAATACGTAAACAAGGAGAGAGCTATCCAAGCTCAACACATGGCTGCAAAGCTCATTCTGAAACACAGTACCTGCCTTGTGTCTCAGCTGTCCCACCTGAGATATCTCACACTACCCTGAGATACTGCAGATGGCACTGGCAGCACGAGTCTCACCCTGACACGTGCTTGGGAATAGTGGGAGGTGAGAAAGTAGTGATGACTGCATTAAGTTGCCTTCATGATGGTACTGAGCATAGCTTTAATTGTTTCAGTTCCAAAAGTAGCACTAAATTAAAGACGCAAAGTGTTTTTTGATTGCATAGTTACATCTTGAACTGTTAAGTATTATTGGTAGAGAACGTTTCCTGTGTTACTCTGACAAAACAAGCAGTAGTGGAGATACTTGCAGCATTGCAGATGTGTTTGTTGTTTTTAACACTTCAACACAAAAAGGGCATAAATTTAACAGGAAGTTCTCTGTGGAAATCCTTTGCTGGGTCCTTTGTTCCTGGTTTAGTGAGAAGACCTGCTGTGCTGGGATTTATTGCTGGCCAAGTTGTCTGTTCCATGCTGGTTTATTGCTATTGTGGTTTTCCCCTGCCCACTTTTAATTCCCATCTCTGTTGTGCTTTATGCTCTGCAGTGGTCTAATAATCACCTCTTAGGAGCAAACTGTTGGGTTGCCTTTCTTAACACCTTAACTGCCAAATTTTTCTTCTGAAAATTTTCATGTATTTCTATTAATTTACACCCAAATAGTAACAAAAACATCTACTTTCAAGAAATATGACTGTTAGTTTTTTCTGAAATTTCATTTTTTAGTCAAAGTCCCAAATAGGCATCATGGCACATGCCATCTATTTTTTTATGCCATTCAATACATAATCCCCAAATGGGGACCACGGAAGCTGATGGGTTAATTGCCAGTGCTTGAAAGGTGGCAGAGTGCTTACTTGACTCATGTAAACAAGATAAGAATGCTACAGTGTCCTTTTTCAGAAATATAAAACATACAATGTGTACTCATAATAATTCCAAGTGCATTTGAAGTCATAATTTATAGTTTTACTGTACAGCAAAACACTGAGTTAAAAGCCTGGATGCTAATTAAAAAAATTCATTAGGGGAGATCGTGTCAGCCAGTCCATTTGTGATACTGTACAAATTTTTCATAACCGTAGGCCCAGCTATTAAAAAAAAATGATTGCTAGAGTCTAGTAGAACCCTTCTGCACAGATGATAATAGCACTTATACATACTTCGTCTTTGAATATTAATTTTAAACCCAGTACTCATGTTGATGTAAAGTGGGGTTGAGGAACAGAATGGACTTGCATAAGTGTGGTGTGCATAAGTCTGGACCTCACAACGGGTCCTGGCAGGTTAAGGGGTTAATTCAGATTCACTCGACATATTTAACCAACTGCTGAGCTCTGAGTGGTGCAAAAGGGAAGGCGTTTACCACACCACGGGTAATCACGGTTTGAATCCCAGTGATGCAATAGCTATCACGGCTGGGTGCTCAAACAGAAAACCCCAGCTGCTGAGGTTGCACAAGTAGGTGTGGTCCTAGTGCTGGTCCCAAACCTGGATAAAGTGGGGAGGGTTGCATCAGAAAGGGCATCTGTTGTAAAACCTGTGCCCAATTGATCATGAATGGAAAGCACTCTATGTGTAAGAAATAAAAAAAAAAAATGCAGGGTGTACTTTTATAGGAAACAATCAATGATGAAATTACTGTTACTACTCCCAAATGAATTATTTTCTAATAACAGCACATCTCGATGTGTGTTATTTCTCTTGTAGAACGTCAATTTGCCAATACTAACCTTTTTTTTTTAGTTAATTAAAGAATGACACACTTTTCCATTTATGATTACATTTATTACTGTGGATCATCCACAAAACATTAGTTACTGTTATCACTTTTGTTATAGCAGCTACAATCACCTCCCCTCACCTGTTCCTTCACCAGGCTTTCTTTTCATCTTTCTTGAAGCTAATAAGCCATAAAAATACAGCTTGTCATGTTATTAAATAACCACAAAATGCAAAATCCTTTGTCTTGAAAATCTTCCTTGTCAGAAGATACAGCTTTATATGTGATTTGTTATGCAATACCTGTGACAAATGAAGGCAAAATAAACATCACCGAACACCATATAACCAATTACATGTTCTGTTTATGTGGAATTCTGGGTTATGGGATAATGTTCAGAATAGTGCACAGTGCTGGAGGTCAATTACATTGATACCAACCATTTTCCTATGACAAGCTGTCTTCTATTTGATTCTTTACTTACAAAAACATTCTGTAAGCATAAAAATTGCACCTCTTGCATTCCTATCATCTTCACATCGAAGTAAATTTAAGCATGTTCGTCATCATCTGTCACTGTTGTCCAGAAACTGGAGGAGGCAGCAACCACAGCAGCTGAGGAGGAACACAGGCGTCTGCAGACCCAGCACCAGTTGGAGGACCTTTACAGAGCTGAAATGGAGAAGGAGAAAATGGTTTTTACTGATTCTTACACTATGCTCTTAGTATTCACACAGCTGAATGAAGGTGAAATGAAATAACCGCATCACATTGTACCTCATCTTCAGTGTTTTATTTTAGTGTCTCGCTATGGCCTAGTTTTGCTAACAACCATGTCATTGGAAAGTCCCCCCATCAAAAGCACCTTCTTAGTCTAGGACTGTGCTTTGCCTGTAGGCACACCCTCATATAGGTATGCACAAATGAGCAGTTTGAATTGTTACTTTCAAATATATTTGTAGTAGTTTAGGAAGTTATTAAAGCATAACTTCTCTTTTGTGCTGCAATTCTCTGAAATGTGGAAGCACACACAGCCACACAGATCTGATTAATAACAGCAACAACCCAGGAGCACAGGCGTTCACACACTCACTCACAGGCACACACAAACACAAACACGCAAGAAGTATCAACTTAAAACAAGGGCTTTTTTTGTATGCCCATAAAATGGGTGAATCACAGCAGTTTTACATAAGCTAATATATAAATAAAAGATAAATAAAATCATATTCTCATTCCTGAAAACAACTAAAAATTCATGATAAAACATCCAATAATTCAAATTTCCCACTCAAATAATAGAAGAAACTATTTATTTTTGTCCTAACAAATAATAGTTGTTTTTTTTTAAATATTTATTTGTGGCAAAATTAAGGATACCCCGAAAGAATAAATATGATAAATGCACTAACAATCTCACTAGCAAACATTGCTCTCAGAGACTCCAAAATCCTATTAACCTTGGGTATAAATATGAGTTTCACACGTATAAAGTCCCTTTGTTATATGTTACTGTGGCAAAGATATCTTTTAACACAAAAGAGACAGATGATTGCTAACGTGCACAAATTAAGTTATGGATATAAAAATGCACAAGCAGTTATAAACACCAAATTTTGACTATAAGAAACAGTAAAAATGTTGCTAAGTACCAAAATATTTCAGTCCAAAACCTGATTGCCACTGCCACGATGTTTAGACTTGGCTATGGATATAGCATTCAGCAAGATAATGAACAAAATATATTTGCAGAAATGGATAACAAAACACAAGTTTGGTGTTTGGCAATTGCCAGTTTAGTAACACAATTTCAACTGTATTGAAACCCTATGGTTTAGATAGGGAAGTCCAAACGCACAAACCTTGAATGCAGAAAACGATATGATGGAGAGTTTAACAAGATAGGTAAATCTTTGCTACCAGTTTAACAATCTGGCATGTTGGAGTCATTTTTAGATTACATTGGAACTTAATAGACTACGTTTTTTAAAATGTAATAGGAGGAAATTAGAGAGAAGTCATGAAAATGTTTTCTTTTATTTCAGCTTAGTTTGCAAAATTCTCTCTTCAGAACTGAAATATCCCAGCTGCCCACCTTCCTCCAAAGCAATTGGCCAGTTTTGATGTGGGCATGGATGGGGTGGAGGGGGCTGCATACTAACAGCCCTTTACTCTTTGTTTGATGAACATTTAAAATAATACTCTATTGAAATGTGATGACCACTTCCTCTAGTCTAAATACTTGGCCCCCTAAAATGGAGACTCATATGTAGTTCATCTAAGATGTATATACCCCATATTAATGCCACCTGTGCTTCATCTGACAGACACGGATTTCTTTCAAATTCAATGTGCTCAAGTTCAAAGCTAACAAAAAAAAACCCTGACTAACCATTCAGTTACATACACGTTTTAGACCATATTCAGACTTGTTATGTGCAGGTAGGGAGGATTTAATACTGAAGTTGCACACATCGATATTTAGACATCAGATATAAATACAGATTTCAGCATTGAAAGAAAATAAATCTTAAACTCTATATGGAATGGAAGTAGGGGGGAAATGACAGAAATAGATAAACTGCTATGAAGATTAAGTATAAAAGCATTATAAACTTCTAGTACTAAAGTTCTAGGAGAGTATCTGTTCATGTTCATGAACACGTAGCATGTTCCCTTCAAAATTAGACCAATACCTGAATGTTTTCTTGGTAAACTCTAATAATATTTATTTGAATGTATTAGGTGAGGCTGCAGATGGAGGAGCAAGTGGCGCAAAAGTCCAGTGAGCTAGAGCAGTATCTGCAGCGTGTCCGGGAGATGGAGAACATGTACCATAGCCTGGAGGAGGCACTAGAGAATGAGAAGCAGGCCAGACAGGATGAAGAAACTGTTCGCAAACTGCAGGCCAGGTACACACAACACACAGTTTACACAGAGATAGGGTGGTATGGGTGTAATGATTTGAAGATTAAAATAAGTGCAAATATTTAAATCAGAGTGTATTGGGCAAATCATAACAGGGTATTGCTGTCTTTCTTTCGCTGATTGTCAGTTGCACTGTCAGTTTCTTTTTAGTTCTCTCTTCATTCATCAGCCCTCTTCATACAGAATTACGACCAGGAATATACATTACTGTGGTTTTATTTCATTTGAGATCAGTTCTGTAGGTGTTTTCTCCGAATTAGATACTGTTTTTTTTTTTGACAGACCTTATGGTGGCCTGTTCATTTTTTGTCTCGTCTGCATATATAGATAGATGCTGCTTTATGTTTTGGGGAAAAGGGTATTGCTATTCACAGTACTTTGGTAGCAGAGCATGTGCTTAGCATAGTATAAATGTTATTAAACTCATGTAATTCACATATGATACATTCAAAAGGTAAATAAATAAGCTGTCACTTTTTTGCCTATCTGAATGGTAGGTGCTACAAATATGGTTAAAAAAAATGTTCTTTATGTTCAACCCAATAATGCACATAAAACATATTCATTCTATTCTATTTCATCATTAATTGCTGTCATAATTTATTACTGGGTGATGTTATTACAGATGTCACAGACACATAGAGACACAAATCCTGTATGAATATCTTATTGTCAGTCCCAGTGAAAGAGCTGTGTTCTCCTGCTCATTAAAGATAACATGCTTTTAAATGAAAAAAAAATTCTTTCATCCATTGAATTTTTAATCCTGTATCAATTAAAGTTTGCAGATGACATTGTGATGTGTAGTGAGAGCAGGGAGCAGGTGGAGGAAAATCTAGAGAGGTAGAGGTATGCTCTGGAAAGGAGAGGGATGAAGGTTAGTCGCAGTAAGACAGAGTACATGTGTGTGACTCAAGTGTAACGGGGAGTTTACAGGGAGGAGAGATAAAGAAGCTGGAGGGTTTTAAGTACTTCGGGTCAACAATCTAGAGCAATGGAGAGTGTGGAAAAGAAGTGAAGAAGCGTGTGCAGGTTGGAACGGGTGGAAAAAAGTCTCAAGGGTTTTGTGTGATAAAAGAGTATCAGCAAGAATGAAAGGAAAGGTGTACAAGATGGTGGTGAGACCAGCAATGTTGTATGGCCTAGAGACAGTGGGGCTGGGGAAAAGTCGGGAGAAAGAGCTCGAGGTGGCAGAGATGAAAACACTGAGATTCTCTTTGGGAGTGACGAGAATGGATAGGATCAGAAATGAGTCCGTCAGAGGTACAGCGCATGTTAGATGTTTTGGGGATAAAGTTAGAGAGGCCAGACTGAGATGGTTTGGGCATGTACAGAGGAGGGAGAGTGAATATATCGGTAAAAGGATGCTGAGGTTGGAACCACCAGACAGGAGACCTAGAGGAGATTTATGGATGTAGTGAAAGGGGAAATGAAGTTAGTTGGTGTGAGAAAAGAGGATGCAGAGAATAGAGTTAAATGGAGACAGATGATTCGCTGTGACGACCCCTGAAGGGAACAGCCGGAAGGAATAGTAGTGGATCAATTAATGTGTGCTATTAGCTTCAGAAATACACACTCAAGTAAGCAAACAGCAAAAGATGCCAATAACTTTGATTAGTGATGTTGAGCACCAATACAAATTATACACAGTCCTTTTCAGTGGAGGAGGAAGTAACAGAGACAGTCTTTCTGAATGTGAGACATGTGAAATGTTGTGATTTCTGGTTGTTCCCAGTCTGACCTGGCCCAGGCCTGCTGTCTTCCTGCTTTTGTGCTGACTTATTACTAGCTCAGCACTTTACCAACCCCCACTACAGCCTAGTTTCATTTGACATTTTTACCATTTTAAGAATGTAAAATACATTTTAACTTTGGGGCACAAATATATATTTTTTAATTTCCTGATGTATTAAATTGAAATCTTTCTCTTCAGGTTTTTCCACCTGGCAAACAACAGTGTCCATATATTTAATGTCTACAGCGCTTCAGTCAATAGGAGCTACTATTGCATTTGTGTTGGACTATCCCTGTGACATACACGCGCATTTATGTAACTTAATTGTGTATGACATGCATATGCACAGTTGATGAATCCCAATTTTATTGCGCAAGCGAGCCTTCTATGTTGTATACGCAAGAAACTATTTAAAAAACTTTTTTGCAGAATGTTGATAAATTATATATACATAGTAATTAGATGAAACCGAACAAACAGATGTAATGTTAAAACTATAAATCTTGTGCTACACAACTGTACTTTTGGACCATATAACATATGGTTAAAGAAGTGAGTTAATCAGGATCCAAATCTCAGGATGTGTTTCCTTTGGAGTCTGGTTCCTCTTAAGGTTTCTTCCTCTTGTCTCAGGGAGTTTTTCCTTGCCACAATCACATCAGGCTTGTTCATTACGTATATATCTAGGTGTGTGTGCGCGTGTGTGCATATATATATATTAGGGTTGCACCGATACCACTTTTTTCCAAAGCGATACGAGTACAAGTATTTTTATTTGTGTACTCGCCGATACCGATACCGATATTTCTTAAATAGGATTTCCATGAAAGTGTAATCAACTTGGAGGCAGGTTTAATTTTCTCTTTTGCAGAGTACAAAAAGCCTACAATAAGCTAAATACAAAAATGATTAACAGAAGGCTATTCCAGGCCAACAATAAACTAATATCATTCTGGTTTTAACAAAAACGGCCTTCTGTAAGTTACATAGGTACGTGCGTATGTATGCTAATCTGCACGGCTAAGCTGTAAGTCAGACAAAGTGCTGCATAGCTAACATGCTAGGCTTCCTAGCCTGTAACCCAGCCAGTCGGAGTGGTTTTACTGCGATTGCGCAACCAGAAAAGTCCGAAGCAGGTTAGGGTGCACACATTAAGTTAAGCACAAAGCACATTTCCTTCATTATCTGACAAACCCTGTTTAACTGGCAGCCCAACTTTCTAGTTATCAATGATTTTGGGATGCTGAGCCGTTCTAAAGTGACTGAAACCCTCCGGCAGCAGGTCGTCCAGATTAAGACAAAAGGGACGACCCTATCAGCCGTAGCTCCACTGTAGAAACTAGCAAGGGTTGTAAAGGGTTGTTTTTGAGACACCTGTTAGGAAACATAACACTTCTAATGGCTTATATGAGAGCTAGAAACTTCTTGCATTCTTTCACACCCTCATAAAATAATAAACAATATGGGGAAAATATGAAAATAATATGTCCCATTTTGACATAACCATCCTTAGAAATGCATTATGGCTTGTAAAAAGCGTCGCAAGATAAAAACACTTAAAAAGCAAAGTCAGAAATGAATCATCGACTCAAAAGTAAAAGGGGAGGCTGTCTGTGGCATGAGGAACTCGGAGCCCAAATTAATTTACTGACGCTTTTCTTAGAGATATTTTATTTATTTTTTAAATAAAAGGCATTCACCGGATGTTATTTCAGATAAGCTATATTAACATGAGCATACTAAAGGAAGCTGGTTTATTCAAATGACAGAATAATTCCTCACACTAAACATTTTTTCTCATACACTGTCTCCTATCAGTAACAAAGACCTATCCTTTCTGTTTTTAGGTAAAGGTTCACCATGTAGGATTTTGAGAGTATTTAATGTGCAATATTGCATAATATACTTTTAAAACTCATAAGTATGATTAGTGTGTATTGTACCATTAGTGCCGAATTACCTGTAACTACCAATCGCTGTGTTATCGTAAGTGTACAGTGAGCCCTTAATATCTGCATAGGGAACAGGTCCACCTCTACAGAGCCGCCATCTTGCACGGCTACGGGAGCCCAAAACAGACAAACCTCTAGCGAACGCCTTTGGCGTTTTGCGTTTTTATAATCAGCAGCGTGAATCCAGAAAGAAGAACCAGGCGGATGACAAAGAAAAAGACAAGACAACAAGGAAAAATAAATGAGAGGAATTAATGTTTGCTGGTACTGGCTAACAAGTTTGAGTTTAAAATTTTTTTTTTTAAAAATGTGTATATAT
>JAQLOM010000036.1:9593868-9604747 GCA_030068315.1 Chrysichthys thysi | reverse complement strand
ACACACACACACACACACACACACACACACACACACACACACACACACACACACACACACACACACACACTTTATTTCCTTGAGTTGGCATTTCCTGTCTGAGTGCAGCTGAAGCAAACAGTGTCTCCCTCTTATAAACATCTGGTCACTGAATAGTTAGGATGCTAAAACTTGTTTCACTTAATTTAAAGCGATTTTATGAAAATGGATCTAAACGAACAAAGGAGTATATCACATGTAGATAGCTAAAGACCAGAAAGATGGTGCAATTTCGACACATTGGCTCATTACACCCTGACTAATGAACTAACGCTTTTTTGGAATAAAACTTGTAATTCTGAAATTCCAACATCCATCCGGGGGAAAAAACATAGAAAAAGCCTTTTCAGCTTGAAATTCCTACTCTTCAAACTGAAATCTGGGTAGGTGTCTTCAACCGCAAATTCTGCTTATGACATAATGTCACAATATCCACTCACATGTCAACTGCAAATAAAATACTGCTTCAGTACTTTAAACAAGTTTATAATAGAATTTACTTTAAATAAATAAATAAACACATTCTACGCACATTAATTAAATCTATAAGACCACACACAGTTTGCAGTTCTGAGCAATGAAATAATCACTCATGATCACTAATGTGAAATAATTAGATTTTTGCTAACAAAACACACTTGTCAACAACATGGCAAAGAGGCATCCATGTTTTTACCAACTTTGTAGCACAAGCATGCCAATCTTAAAAAATTATCTAGGATCTGACACTTCTCAGATTTGAAGTGCCTGCATTTTGGAATTTGTTCAAGTGGATCAGGAAGACTTGCAGTGTATTTTGATAAAAAAAAAAAAAAAACCTTTAACAAAGTAGTAGTAATACGATGAAATAATTAGTCTTTAAATGCCTTTGCTCCAAAAATACAACTGGCTAATTTCCATGGTGATCAATTGCCAATCAGTAATCATACATAGCCCACTCAGTCACATGTTCATGTATGATGGATACTGCTAGTAATGTGGATAATTAGGAAGCTTTTGGAGTATTGTTGTGCCTACACATTCAGGGACCTTTTCCCTCCATCTTCACTTGCTGGAAAACCTCTCCCTTGGTGTTCCAATAGCTCATGTTTTACAAATTAAGCAACAAAACCCTTCGTCAGGGGCACTGGGTTAAGGCACAGCTCAAGCCCCCTTGAAAATTTAATTAAAACCTGAGCCGTTTTTTAAAGGAAAACCTGCAGGATATCAAACCCACCCTGTTTCAATTGTTCTCTTTGGTTATAAATATGTTCAGTGACCAGTCTGACCTTTCTAATAGTTTGTTTAAAAGTGCTGGTGAGACTTAAAATAATAGAGCAGAGGAAGGGTTTCATAATGAGAGAAAAGTGTACTACAGCCCTAAAGCTAATGAATCTGTCTTTGCTTCATCAGCCTTGCGGAAATCTAATGAGTGAGACAGGGTGGATCCATGAACAATGGTGTGCGTGTTAATAAGGGGGAAGAATTTTATTAGCTGCAGTCCTTTCTCATCGCTGCACCTCCTCTAAAGCTGAGGAATGTGTGGAAATGAGCAAATATAAAACACCCGTGTCTTAGCAAAAAATGTTAACCACCCCCCATGGATCTCATATCTTTCTTGCCAACTTTCTGCAATTTGGGTCTCCATACAGTTCCTCTGGCTAAGGGTGGTCTTTTCTAGCACACAGCTTAGGAGCTCAACCAACACACTGTTTACCACCATCTGTTATAAACCACCTGAAAATAGCACAAAAAAAGCAACACAGAGCAAGAGATAAAAAGACAGTTCATTGACTAATTTGTTTCAAGCAGTTTATTGGACTGTGGTAAAAGCATTTGGTTCGGTAAAGCACAGGATGTAAAGTATAAGGATGTCTTACATATCATCTTTATGCCAATGTTCTGAGCCCTCATTGTTCACGTGGTCACAAAGGAATGTGTATAAACTACAAGAAATGTCTAATAGAGGACACCATGACAGAGACAGAATACAGTGCAAAGTAGGCACATTTACTTGTGCAGCAGTTTGCATAGTAAATTTTTGCCACTACTACGTGCTCACCATTAATTTCATGGTGGGCTGCAGACTCATTACAGACTCTTATGTTTCCTTAAGCAAGGTATTATTAAAACACCTAAGTAAAATCTCCTCAGATATGTTTTGTTTCTATGCACAAATAAAATTGCATTTACTGAAATCACAGTTTATTTTTAGTTCTATAAAATATTTTTAAAAAGTAGCTTATCTAAACTATGGCATTTTTAAAAAAGTTTGATTAAAACTTAATGATATCCATTCCGTTCTAAAGTGACTGAAACTCTCCGACAGCAGGTTGTCCAGATGAAGGCCAAAGGGATGCCTATCAGCCATAGCAAGAGAAATTGGTCGTTCCAAATGTGTGATTTCTAGCATATTGCACATTTTCAATGTCACAAACTCATTCAAGTCCCCCAGGAAGGCTGGTCATCCATGAAA
The DNA here is from genome assembly GCA_030068315.1 of Chrysichthys thysi. Classification (NCBI taxonomy): domain Eukaryota; kingdom Metazoa; phylum Chordata; class Actinopteri; order Siluriformes; family Claroteidae; genus Chrysichthys; species Chrysichthys thysi. The sequence goes on along the minus strand of JAQLOM010000036.1, from coordinate 9,602,253 downwards.
GACAAATGCAAGACAGGACAGGATAATGTGGAGAATGTTAATGGGGAATCGTTTCAACACTGCAGCTCGCCAATTCAGCTCTGAACAGGGTAAGGATCTGTCTCATACAGTGTCTCGATGTTGAAGAGCATTTGGACTGATAGCCAACTCTACAGTGACCAAACCTCTCATAAACAGGAAGAATCAGAAGGCTAGACTAGCATGTTGTGTGGACAGAGGAGAACTGGTCCAAAGATGAAAGCAAGTTTAATTTATTTGGGTCTTATGGGAAACATTATGTTCATTTCAAACTGGTGAAAGACCCCAACTGTGTTAAGAAGTCAGTGAAAGGTGGAGGAGGAAATTACATGGTTTGGGAAATGTTTTCTGCAGCAGGGGTTGGGTTCTTATACAGCTACATGGCAGAATGAATGAAAATGTTTACCAGAACCTTCTTCCACAACATGTGCTTCCTTCCCTGCGTTCATCACCCAATCAGCCAGCAATGTTCATGCAGGACAATGTCCCCTGTCACACAGCAAAATGGGTAAAGAAGTTCCTTGAAAGTGAAAATATTGAAATGTCCAGCCCAGAGTCCTGATCTAAACCCAATTGAAAACCTCTGGAAAATCCTTGTGGACAAAATTCTGGCTAAGAAACCCACTACAGTCACTGAACTGTGGAGGAGACTGCAAGGAGAGTGGACCAAAATCACACCAGAGCTGTGAGAGACTAGTGATGTCCTGTAGCCGCAGATGTGCTGAAGTCACTCAAAGCAACAGCCTGCACTTCCTATTAATTTTTGACTGTTGTAGCCTGCAGAAAATTTAGTTGTGATCTTTCTTCATGCTACAGTCACTGCTGTTCTCTAATTTTGATCAGTGTTCTTTTTCAAATATCTCATTTAATTCTCTTATAATGCGATTCTGAATGTATGTAACTCATAACATATGGTTAAATTACTGCTCTTTTACTCCTGTTTGGATCATTTCCAAATAGGACTACGCAGTGACCTCGACATGTAGGAAATTCTAGGTTGTTCTCTAATTTAGATCTCCAATATATTGTAGCGACTTCCGTCCATCTCAGGAAGATGCCAGAAATAACCGAAGTCGACAACAGGAGTTTAGGAAAATCCCTAAAGCAAATAGCTGGGAAGCTCTTTATTAACAGGCTCTGATTACCACAAGCAGCGTAGTTCTTATAAGAACAAGCATACTCCGTAACGAGAGAACAACACATCCCCAAACTGACCGAAAGCCACCCAAGGGATGTACCGTCCTGTGAACAGCAGAACACAAACAACTTAGCAGACACACACAAACAAATCCCAGACACCCCTAAACAACTCCCCCAAACATGCACACAACCCAAAACAATAGCAACAACTGAACATATGGCTGAAACACACAATAACACACAAACCAACAGTGCGAATGGAGCATGCTGGGAAACCCCGCACACACCCGGGAACGTCGCTACACTGCCCCCACCCAACAGGGAGGTGTTTGTACCAGTCCCGCTGTCGACGGCTGGTGAGCACCACGAGCTGAGTCGCCAAGGTCTGAATGAACCGCTCCACAAAACCGTCCCTCTGTGAATGAAGCGGTGTGGTGTGAGTCTTTTTTATTCCCAGGTGCTTGCAGATGGCGGTGAACACTTCTGCCTCGAAGTTCCACCCTTGGTCGCTGTGGAGCTCCTCAGGAGGGCCGAACCAACAGAACATCTCTTCCAGGAGCACCCTCGCCATTGTTGTGGCACTCTGATCGGGCACCGTGTACGTCTCTGGCCACTTCGCGAAATAATCCATTGCGACCAGGACGTAGTGGTTGCCACAATCAGGGAGGGGAAATTGGCCCAGAATGTCCACCGCCACGTGCTCCATGGGAGCCCCCACCCAATAATCCTGCATGGCCAAGTGTGAATGCTGTGAGGGTCCCTTTTGTGCCGTGCATATGTCACAGTGGTGCATGAACAGTTCAGTGTCTGTATGGCAATTTGGCCAGTAAAACCACTTTTGCAAGCGGTGCAGCGTCTTTGTGATGCCAAAATGCCCACTATATATTGTTGCGACTTCCATTCATCTCAGGAAAATGTCAGAAATAACTGGAGGACTGAGTGTGTGTGTGTCAGAAATAACCAGAGTGTGTGTGTCCATGCACCAACTCCAACACTTGCTCATGCAGCTTCCGTGGCACCAGTAGCTGTAGAAGGTCCCCTCACCCACTCAGATGCTTCCAGCATCGATACAACAGCCTGCCGTGGATGGTGAAGTTGGCCCACTGAGAGTGCAGCGACTTTAACTCAGGCTCACCTCCCTGCTTGGCCCTCAGCTGTTCTATGCTCAGCTGCAGCACCACTGAATCGTTGTGCTGCACTCTCGCCGGTGCAGCCATCACATGCTGACATGCTCTCTCTCCTGGCGTCTACTCATTAGCTCACTGGCAATATCGGCAGTGCCATCGGGACAACCGTGCAGCCGCCCTGCTCTGTGCTGGAGGGTAAACTCGTAGTCTTGGAGCTGCTTCGGGTCTGGGAAATCCAGCACAGGGGCTGCAGCTAACAAAGGCCTTAGCTGTTTGAACGCACATTCAGAGTCCGTGTCCCATTTAAAAGTCTGGCCTTTCTTTGTTAGTTCATGCAGCAGGCTAGCGATGGTGGAAACATCCTTCACAAAGCGCCGGTAGTACGAGGCAGAGTTTAAGCCATGCAAAGCTAGAAAAAAAGCCCTTCATCAATGAGAAGCAAAGAAGAGCCATACTAAGATTTGCTAAAGACCATTAGGATTGAACCACATTGAACTGGTGTAAAGTCATCTTCTCCGATGAGTCCAATTTTCAGCTTTCCCCATTACCTGGTCGTTTAATGCCTAGACAGAGACGAGGAGAGGCCTACGAGCCACAGTGTCTTGACTCACTGTGAAATTTGGTGGAGGATAGGTGATGATCTAGAGTGCTTTAGCAAGTCTGGAATGAGGCAGATTTTTGTTTATAAAGGATGTATGAATCAAGTCATGTATAGGGTTATCCTGGAAGAAAACATCATTTTCTCTGCCCTGACAATGTTCGCTAATTCTGAGGATTGGCTTTTGCAGCAAGACAATGCTCCATTTCACACAGCCAGGTCAATCAAGGTATGGAAGGAGGACCACAATATCCTATCATGGCCAGCCCAATCTCCAGACCTGAACCAAAAAGGAAAACCTCTGGAATGTGATCAAGATGGATGTTCACAATCCATCAAACAAAGCTGAGCTGATTGAATTTTTGCACCAGGAGTGGCATAAAATCATCCAAGTGTAACATGAAAGACTGGTGGAGAGCATGGCAAGACACACAAAAGCTGTGAATAAATGGCAGGGTTATTGCACCAAATTTTGATTTCTGATAGTTTGTACTCCTCCTAAGTTCAGACATTAGTATTGTGTTGTGTAAAACTGAATATGATCTATGCATTATTCAAGGTATGAAAACACGGCATTATTTGTTATTTTCTGCAGTTAAATGTTGTATGTGACAATAATTCTATGTGGAATTAGGAGGAAATCTTGTCAGTAGTTTATGAAATAAAACAAAAATGTTCATATACCTCAAACACATACCAATAAATTGTAAAACCAGAGAAATCGATACAACAAATACAGATAGTGGCATTAAGTTACACTTCTAACAAGAACTCGAATATCCCTCTCATTACTGCATGTGTGCAATAGAGCCAGAATTCTGAGTGATGAATGAGGCAGAGCTATATTGGAGAGGTCTTGGCTAGATGCACAGTTCTGGAATATGCTAGTTTGTGCTGGCCGGAGCTGAGCAGATGCAAAGCTGAGCTAAATGTTGTACTCTACTTTACTGAAAGATTTCACTGGGGCATAGCAAAATTTAATCTAAGCATGTCCCAAAGTAAACTGAATAGAGTACCATAGTGCAAAACTTCCCTCACATACCTATTTTTTAACTGATCTCAAAAAAGGTAACTGGTTTACAACAATTGTAAATCTCAGTCCAGGATTTCACTTTTTTGTTCGAAGGTAGAGGCGGCAAATGCCAAACAAAGGGTGTACAATGACTTGTAAGCTACAGTAGGTTGAACAGTTAGGAGGGAGAGACTGACTGATACAGGTTGGCGAAGCAGAAAGATAGAGATAGGAAGGACGTGCAGCAGGTTAGGGTGATTAAGGATAGAGATGGAAATGTCTTGACAAGTACCAGAAATGTGATAGGAAGATGGAAAGAGTACTTTGAAGAGTTGCTGAATGAGGAAAATGAGAGAGAATGAAGAGTGAAAGATGACTGTTGTGGAACTAGTAGTACAAAAAGATTAGGTGAAGATGAAGAGTGGAAAGGCAGTTGGTCCTGATGATATACCCGTGGAGATATGGAAGTGTCTTGGAGAGGTAGCAGTAGAGTTTTTGACCAAGTTTTTCAATGAGGTCTTAGAGAGTGAGAGGATGCCTGAGGACTGGAGGTGTGCTGGTGCTGATTTTTAAGAACAAGGGAGACGTGCAGAGCTGTGGCATCTACAGAGGAATAAAGTTGATGAGCTATAGAATGAAGTTATGGGAAAGAGTAGTGGAAGCTAGACTAAGGACAGAAGTGAGCATTTGCGAGCAACAGAATGGTTTTATGCCAAGGAAGAGCACAACAGATGCAGTATTTGCTTTGAGGATGTTGATGGAGAAGTTCAGAGAGGGTCAGAGGGAGCTGCATTGTGTCTTTGTAGGTCTAGAGAAAGCCTATGATAGGGTGCCGAGAGAGGAACTGTGGTACTGTATGAGGAAGTCTGGAGTGACTTGTGTTAGAATGGTGCAGGACATGTATGAGAGCTGTAAGACAGTGGGGAGGTGTACTGTAGGTGTGACAGAGGAGTTAAAGGTGGAGGTGGGACTGCATCAAGGATCAGCTTTGAGTCCCTTCTTGTTTGCTATGGTGATTGACAGGCTGACAGATGAGGTTAGACAGGAATCTCCATGGACTATGAGGTTTGTAGATGACCTTGTGATCTGTAGTGAGAGCAGAGAGCAGGTGGAGGAAAATCTAGAGAGGTGGAGGTATACTCTGGAAAGGAGAGGGATGAAGGTTAGTTGCAGTAAGACAGAGAACATGTGTGTGTGAATGAGAGGGACCCAAATGTAACGGTGAGTTTACAGGGAGGAGAGATAAAGAAGGTGGAGGATTTTAAGTACTTAGGGCCAACAATCCAGAGCAATGGAAAGTGTGGAAAAGAAGTGAAGAAGCGTGTGCAAGAAGGTTGGAACGGGTGGAGAAAAGTATCAGGGGTTTTGTGTGATAAAAGAGTATCAGCAAGAATGAAAGGAAAGTTGTACAAGACTGTCGTGAGACCAGCGATGTTGTACAGCCTAGAGACAGTGGCGATGAGGAAAAGTCACGAGAAAGAGCTCGAGGTGGAAGAGATGAAAACGCTGAGGTTCTCTTTGGGAGTGACAAGAATGGATAGGATCAGAAATGAGTACATCAGAGGTACAGCGCATGTTCGATATTTTGGGGATAAAGTTTGAGAGGCCAGACTGAGATGGTTTGGACATGTCCAGAGGAGGGATAGGGAATATATCAGTAGAAGGATGCTGAGGTTGGAACCATCAGGCAGGAGACCTAGAGGAAGACCAAAGAGGAGATTTGTGGATGTAGTGAAAGAGGACATGAAGTTAGTTGGTGTGAGAAAAGAGGATGCAGAGAATGGACTTAGATGGAGACAGATGATTCGCTGTGGTGACCCCTGAAGGAAACAACTGAAAGGAGTAGTAGTATTTATTCCAAATAGAATAATTTGATGTGCAGAAAAAAAACCTGAATGTTCTCTCTGATTGCTACTTTATGAGTTCATAATCAAAACAATGTCTAAACTATAATGCTAATTGCTCTGTCTTTGTTTTTATGTCTTGAGGCATGCAGTCTTTTCAGTGACATTTCAGAGAAAAATTGTTCTTGCAGCCACATGAGGAAAGTCACTAAGGGAAGCTGGTACAAAATGCTGTTAAAATACTCTTTACAAATATGTCTTTGCCATTTCCCATTCTCCTTGGTGGAATCCCTGTTGCTTTATGAAGTTAAGTTGGTTTGATGACCATTTGGAGGGTGAAGAGTTTATGGCCACATGACTATCAACTTCAGAGGCAGAACCTGCCAAGAAAGCATTGTGATTTGAAACAGCTTTCAAAACAGTTGATGGTGAAAAAGGAGAACAATAAATACCTCAAACCACAATTCCACATTAAAGTTATATATTTTTTTCTTTGTTTTGTATGCAGCAGTTCAATGTTGGTATGTTGCTTGCTGACAGCGTGTCTTTTTTGTGCAAGTTTGATCTTTGGTTAGACCAAGAAACAAATTAGCCTTATGTGATCTAATGAAGATCTTCTAACTATAATGGGGACCTCTTCCATTCTGCTTTGTACTAATTGGAAGTGTGTTATTACTGAAAAGGAAATTATACCCTCATCCCCTGTGCTGCAACTGACCACTTGCAATGAAGGTAATGATGTGTTGAAATCATATTGAAATGTCTTTCAGGTCTGTTTTGTGTTGTGTCTTGATTGTGAAGATGTCTGTGAGTAATGCTATAAGCATCTTATCACAGTTTGCTATTTTGAGCTTGTTTTTATGACCTGTTTGAGAAACATCAGCCCCCATTGCTGTAGTACAGAGCTCCAAATCATAAAACAACATTTGTAAAATCTGGGGCAGATTTGCACTGTTTTGCTCAAATAGAGTATGAAAGGGAGAGGCAGAAAGAGAGAAAAATGTGAGATTTATAAATAAGCCAGAAAATGTCATAGCATCTCTGGACTTGTGAAAGATTTCATCCTGTGTTTTTGATTTACTCTTCATGCAACGCTGATACATATCGTTCCCTCATTTTGTACCCCAAGTACATTTTAAAAGCAGCTCTCTAGTACATATCAAACAGTAGCTCTTAGTTTTAACTGAGTTAATGATTATATATCTTTGTTCTCATTCTCAGTCGAAACAATATTTAATCAACCTTCATATTGTGTTGTTCTGTGCTTCTAGACCCTGTCCATGGTGCTATTTATTGGACTCATAAGTCCTATTAAAATTTAAAATGATCAGCACCCAGATTTATAAACGAAGTATAAAGTTAATTTTAACTGCTACAGAGTGTTCAATGTGATGCTTGCTCTACCATTTAACAATGTTCTTTGTGCTTCAGTCCTATTGAGAAACTCATACCAGAACTTCTAGTAAAGCACTGTGAGCTATTTGTCTTAAGAAAGCACTACAGAAATGAGATGTTCTACATGGGGTTAGTCGTTTCATTTAGATGTTTGTGGCATGGAGTCAATGCACAAAATGCATTAAATTAAATTAAATAATTAATGCCATAAAACAGAAAATAAAATAATTAAAAACTTCAAATAATAGTTTTATTAATAAATGTTTAAAATTTGCCCAGTTTAATAAAAGAATAGAAAACTATGTATGCAAGCATGGTTCAGGGGGGTTTCCTTCAAATCTATAGTAGAGTATTCCACTTTGCTTAATTGCTGAGTGCAAATATTAATGTCATTCCCTTCAGGGTCTTGTCCTTACATAGAAAGACTATACATTTTTCCTGCAATGCCAGATTTGTTCTCTGGGTATTCTCTAGTGGTTCTCCACATAGTTGTAGAATTATGGTTACATATATATGTGCTAAATTAACCCAAGTTGACTTGTCAGCAAAAAAGCTTTATCTAAGAGTTTAATGTAAGGTAGAATAAGGTTCTGAAAATGATAATTGATGAAGAAATGCTTGCTTAACTGTTACTTGACCCACAAGGAAAGAAAAGCTCAGTAGTTTACTCTATTAATTGAGAAATTTATTTAAAATTGGATGCAGCTCACTTTGCCACTTTATTTGTTTGAAAGAGAGGGCCTTTTTTAAGTTTTACCCTATATTCTACCAATTGTACTCATTGTCAATCCCCACCCACTAACTAGGCATACTCTATCACAGGCCAGGTATAACCTGGGGAGAGACAAGGCTAACATACAAAGCCAGCCACTACATTTTTCTTCTGAAACTGCTACTGCCACATTTGCTGCTGAAAAACTGTTCTCTTCCACATACGCAAGTTCACAGATGCCTGTCATTGCCTAGTGTCACTCTGATTAAAACTATAGACAGTAAACCCATTCTAAAAAAAGCATACAAAAAATTGCATCCCCTAGTCACTGTGACATTAATATGTTTAAAAAAAATTTAACAGGTCATATCACATACATTATTCATTTTATTAAAAAAAAGACTCAATTATGCTATTTATCATTCTTAGACTGAGAGAATAAGACCAGAACAGGGCTGCTTTATGTAGTCTGTGATGTATAGTATATTACAAAGTACATTATATATATATATATATATACACACACACACACATTATAT
>JAQLOM010000036.1:9580521-9592242 GCA_030068315.1 Chrysichthys thysi | reverse complement strand
TGTGTGTGTGTGTGTGTGTGTGTGTGTGTGTGTGTGTGTGTGTGTGTGTGTGTGTGTGCGTGCGTGTGCGTGTGTATACCTCAGGATTAGTACTAGGGTAGATGGTCCATCTGAGATCTGATGTTTCTAACTTTGTATTCATCACAACTTCTACAGCAGACACAGAGATAAAACACAACAGTGATGAGTGTGTACAAACTCACAATTAACAAACATTCTTATTATTATTACTGATAGCCACACACACACACACACACACACACACACACACACACACACACACACACACACACAGGCTTTCTATGTTTGGTCACTATACAATTACATGAATTAACTTCTCTACTTATAACAAACAAATATGAACAAATATCCTTATTTGTAATACCTCATTCCAAAAGTGCATTAGATTCTTCACAGTCTACAGGTCTTTCTATCTAATCATACCTTCATAACAACTTTTGGTCCACATCATCACTAAGCAGAACCTAAAGGCCACATTTGTAATGGCAAATGACAGCTGTGCGCTCCTACTCTACCTCATGTTTTCAATTACAGTGTGTATACTTGCACAACTGAACACATATGTTTTGCTTCAAGCTAGAGTATTTTTAGAAACTCATGGTGTCTGAATGGAATAGATCAGGGGAGAGCATAGGAGGATCATAGGGCTTTATTAGAAGTGTGATCATATGATACACAAATGCAGTGTCGTATTGGGATTAATATGTGGAGAATGTGTAAAGACACAACATTACCTAACTGAGGAAGACAAACTTTATTTTACAGCAGAGACTTTACTCAAATTGTTCTTGCAGTGTTACGATTGTTATTTATCTGAATTCTTTTGTTACAGTACACCTGCAAGCCACATCACTTAAAAACACCCGAATGCTTCCTGATTCCTGTACAAAACAGTTAAACGCTTCAGTTTGTAAAGGCAAAAAGTATGCATAAACTATATATCATATAAACAACTCTTGTACTTTCATTTTGTGGAAGTTTGGCCGCTTATAAAATACAGCAATGATTCACTTCTATGATTTGGTGTACAGTATTGAAAGCATATGCCAGGGTCAATGCACAAAAAACATTAGTATTGTTGTAGTTGTTGTAGCTGAGGTTTCATGCACAATGTAAAAAGGTAAGAGTGAGTTGCTATTTGTATTATACCAGTGCATAACATGTGAAGAAATCTGTGCATGCCTGTGACTAAACTGGTTTGGATGCTTTCATGGAAAATAAAATCAGTATCATTCCATCTGACAGACAAAATAGCTCACTGCAGCTGGTGGTCAAGAGATGGAGAAGAGAATGCCTTTAAGGCAGTTGCCACAGAATCATAGTCTCACGCAAATTGGGAAACTATCATATTGGTCTCATTGGAGTGGCTGTGCATGTGCGGGCAATTTAGCAATCCAAGTTTATTTTTAAAACTCACAGTTGTAGCGATTTGAGTTTTATTTGAAAGGAAATTTCAGTCTAAATCACAAAAGAAAAAGGAAAACAAGGAAGGTGTAGTGTCTTACTGAATGTGAGTTTAATTCAGGCTTGCATCTAAAGGATTCTGTTTTGCTATCTCTCATGTCAGTACTTGCCACGTTGGTGATCTCTCATATTCTCTCTTCAGACTCAGTATTTATATTAATAAATAACCTTTTTAATTGCATCACCCATAGTACATTCCTGTGTGCCTTGTTTAACTATGAAATGTTCCTGTTCCACTGTGAGAACAGCATTTTTAATAAGTTAGACTGGAGCAGCATCCAATTACTTGCTAATTTCCACATTTATGGAGTATGGTGTATGTTGACGCACTGAGAACATTGACGGTTTAAATCTGTAGAGAACTGGTGACCCTCTAAAACCATAATAAAAATAAAATGAGACACTTAGTAGAGGGGAACAAAACTAAGAAGAAGAAAAAAAAACAATGATTGTTATCTAAAGCCTTACCCAGAACCAAGCCTCTGGAGCAGACTGCAGGACGTCTGTTATCGTCAACTTGATTCTTGGGTAACATTATTATTTTTCTCTTTTCATATCTGTATTTTTATTACTGCCTCCAATTTGGAAGGTCAGCTTATGGTTTTGACAGAATCTGTGCAATAGATACAAAATTGTATTTAAGACTAAATATAGAAAGATGACTAAAGGGAACTGAAGGGGGTAGCACTGGTACTAGTAACACTGAAAAGGCCAGTAACATTTCTGTAAACTCAAAATACCAAGGTTGAACATTATGTATACAGTCAGGTCCATAAGTATTTAGATAGTGACACAATTCTCTTAACTTTACCTCGGTACACCACCATAATGGATTTAAAATGAACCAATTAAAATGTGATTTAAGTGTAGACTTTCAGCTTTTATTCACTGCATTAACTGTTTTAACAAATTATAGCCATTTATACCTAGCCCATCCATTTTCATAGGTCCAAATGTAAATGGACAAACTAACAGTTATAAAACTAAGGCTTATTTTTAATACTTGAAAGCAAATCCTTTGCAGTCAATGACTGCTGGAAGTCCCCCTGGATATAACCAAATGCTGAGTTTTCTCCTTTGTGATGCTTTGTCAGGTGTCTACTACAGCTGCCTTCAGTTGCTGCTTGTTTGTGAATCTTTCTTCCTTTAGTGATTGACTTTCCCATTTAAGAACATTCCATTTATTTGCCTTAAGAAGCTCTTGGGTTACTTTCACAGTATGTTTTGGGTCATAATTCATCTGTTCTTTGAAACACCATCCATAGTTTTCTAACATTTGACTGAATCTGAGCAGAAAGTATAGCTCTATACACTTGGGAATTCATTCTGCAACTTCTATCTGCAGTCACATCATCAGTAAAAACCACTAAATCAGTTCTATTGCCAGCCATACATACCGATGCCAAAACTCTTGTCTCCTCCATGTTTGACAGATGATGTGGTATGCTTTGGTTCATGAGCCCTTTCTTTCCTTCTCCATTTTCTTCTCCACCCATCATTCTGTTACAAGTTCATCTTGGTTTCATCTGCCCAAATAATTTTATATACATTTTCTAGCAGAGCCTTGTTAGGCAATTCTGTTCTCGAATGTTACAAGAGGACTGCATCTTGAGGTAATCTCTGTGAAAACCTGTCTTGAATTTAGATTGTGAAAATGATATCCTTACCTCTTCAAGAGTGTTCTTGACTTGGCTAGGTGTTGTGAAAAGGTTTTTCTTCACCAAGGAATGAATTCAGGTCTCTTTCAAGGTCTTTCAGGCCTTTTGGTGTTGCTGAGCTCATCAGTGCATTCCTGTACCAAATTGTTGATTTGGCCATGCCTAAACTTTCTGCTATCTCTTTCATGTATCTGTTTTTCTTTCAGCCAAATGATGGCCTCTTTCACTTACATCAACGGCTCTTTAGATTTCATACTGAGAGTTCCCATGAACAGCTGAATGGAACCTTTATCTTCTTAATTTGTCATGAAATAATAATAAGACCAGTCACACCTGGCCATGACACTGCTTATTATTCAATGGTCCAATTATTTTTGAGCCTGTGAAAATGCAGGTACTAAATAAATTTCTTTCATTCCTAACCAGTTAATGCAATATTCTTGTTAAAACCCTTGAATTAAAGTTGAAGGTCTACACTTCACTCACATATTGGTTGCTTCAGTTCTAATTCATTGTGGTGGTGTACAGAGGCAAAATTACAAAAAATGTGACACTGTCCAAGTACTTAAGAACATGAATACAGGTGAGCAAGTATACTGTCTGTAGACATTTAAAATCCATACTGACACAGGGTGAACATGCAAACTCCGCAGAAAGGCCCCAGTCGGCCCAGAATCTTCTTGCTGTTAGGTGACAGTGCTAACCACTGCACCATTGGGCTGCCTTTCTAATTGAATCCAATAATCAATTACATTAGGTTAATTAATTGATTGAGTAATTTAGGCAAATACTTTTTCACAAAAGGACAGCTGGCATTGGATAATGTTATGATAATTAAATTCACCCATCTTATCTCACTCACTTATCTCCTACCCCTTAATTCTGTTCAGGGTCAAGGGGCAAAGCTAGAGCCAATCCCAGCTGACTTTAGGTGAGATAAGGAGTAGTCTGGGAAGGTCGCTAATCTAGTGCGGGGCCAAAACAAAGCACCCAGAGGAAACCCACAAGGTTTCCAAGAACTCGGGACCATCTTGCTGTGAGGCAACGGTGCTAACCATCACACCACCATGCCGCCATGATCATTAAATTAAATTAATAAATGAAATAGTCATTTAACATTTTTTTGGGTTCTCTCATCTCAAATTTTGTTTTAAGAACAGGAAACATTAAGTCTGTCAAATGTGCAAAAAGAAATGTAATGAGAAAGAAGCAAATACTTTTTCAAAACATTATTTATACCAGGGGTCCCCAACGCGTCGCTCGCGAGCTACCAGTCGCTCGCTGCCCCTGTCTGAGTAGCTCGCCAAAGGCTGAACAAATACTTCATTTTAAACAGAGATTGTCATAAAACACAAAGTAACGTGCGTATGTATGCTAATCTGCACGGCTAGTCTGCCCCCTCGACTCCATTTCGGACTTTCTGGTTGCGCAATCGCACCCTCCAGTAAAACCACTCCGATTGGCTGGGGGTTCTGTTTTTTATGGTATTTTTGTTGATGACGTGTTCAAGGTCAGCCAATAGCATTACCCCGGTGTCAACTTTCCCTAATCGGTTTTCCCTAAGACTTACCGGAGCGTGTTGAAAATGGGGCTCGTAAACCGAGGGCAAAATTTTGTCGAAAGAGGCTACGGACTCTCTCGAAACCCTTATAGACTGCTAAAATAGATATCTGAGGACAAGTATAAAAAACATTAAGAAATTGTAATGACGCGCACATATAGTTTAACCTCCCGCAAAATGCGGTGTCCGGTGACTCCGGCGCTAAGCTAGACTGGGCTCGGTGTAAACAGTGTCTTGGCGCCACCTGTCGGTCATGCACTTTATCTTCCTCAATGTGTAACCTATGAACATCAATTTGGTCTTATTTTAAAGCACTTTTCTAGCTCTTTCCAGCAGTGCCCTTTATTTTGTCAGGGACGGCACTACAATCTTGGGGGGGGTTTGGGGCTCACAGCGACTTTTAGTTTCTAAAAGTAGCTCTCAGTGCCAGAAAGGTTGGAGACCCCCGATTTATACAATTGAGGCTAAATGTTTACATGCACCTAGGCTAAAGATATTCACTCACAGTTTTTCACAACTTCATGCATTAAATATGTAAAGTAACAATTGTGAGGCAAGGTAGCAGGAAGACATAGAGACAGCCAAGGCACAACACTAGTAAAAAGAAATAATATCCCTTTTATTGTGGGCACACACAAAAAATTCTGGGGAAAATGTAAAAAAAAATCTACCAGTTGGCTGATGTAGGAAGCCAATGCTGAAATCACAGTTCAGCAGTCCAACGGTGGAAAATTAAGAGAGAAACAGAAATAGTCCAAGAAAGAGAAAAAGGCAGTCTCAAAATGGCTGTTGACGTGCTGAGCTCTGGTGTGATGGACTACCTGAAATGAGAAGCCCTGAAACAACAAAAATCACAGAGTGATCTTCCTTTGGTCTTTGCTATCTATTGGAAGGGTGCATGGTTGGTGACTAGGAAGAAACAACACTTGGCCCAGTAGTATTGCAGCTCCTCTATGGTCCACTTGAGGGTGAGGGCTTCCCACTCAATGACTGCAGAGTGCTGCTTGGTGGGTGTCAGCTTATGGCTGATGTAAACCATGGGATGCTCTTCCCTGTCCCATACCTGTGACGGCACAGCCCTGAGGCTCGTCTCAGAAGTGTTGGCGTGGACAAGGAAGGGCCATTCAAATTCAGGATTCTGGAGGACGGGTGAGCTGGTAAGTGTGGTTTTCAGTTCTGTAAAGGCCTGTTCTGCCTCAGGGGTCAAATGTATTTTCTGCAGTTTGCCCTTCCTGGTCAGATCAGAGAGGGAGGCAGCTACAGAGGCACAGTTTGGCACAAACTGGTGGTAGTAGTTGGCTATCCCCAAGAAGGCTTCTGCTTCTTTGTGGTGGGGGAAGTGGGTTCTGCTGCACATCCTTGAGCTTCTTTTCCTGAGGTTTCGGTAACCCCTGCCCAATGAGGTAGCCCAGGTACTGTGCCTCAATCATATGCATATGACATTTTCGAGGATTAGTGGCAAGCCCCACCTTCTGGAACTCCTCTAGGACTTGGCGGAGGCAGTAGCAGTGGTCTTCCCAAAAGAACGAGTGGATGATGACGTAGTAGACGGCAGCATAATCATGATGGGTGCACAGGACAAATGTCCATCAGCCACTGAAATGTCGCCGGTGCTCCATGGATCCTAAAGGGGAGAACCTGGTACTGCCAGTGGCCAGAGCACTGTTAAAGATGGTCTTGGGCCATGAGGTAGGGGCCAGGGGGACCTACCATTAGCCATTGGTGAGGGCAAGAGAGGAGACAAACCAGGCTCTCCCTAGGTGCTTGATCAGCTTCTCCAAACTCCCAGATCTTGTTGAGACTCCAGATGTCATTATATAGCCATGGACTACTGTCCAGCTTTGGGACTACCAATATGGGGCTGGACCAGGGGCTAGTGGATTCCTCAATGATCCTGTTTCTTACCATTTGTGCCACTTCAGCCTCAATAGTTTGGCGATGGGCCTCCGGTATTTGATAGGAACGCTGCTTGATAACAGTCCCCAGTGGGGTGCAGATGTAGTGTGGGACAAATGTTGTTCACCTGGGTTAGGCGGAAAAGACATCCCAGATTTGTTGCCCAAACTCCTGCAGATCTTGTCCCTGGGGTGCAGTGTGCTTGGGGTCTTTCTAAACTCACTATGCAGGACAGTACTTTTTATTGAGGGCACACACTGCAAACTCTGGGCAAAGTGAAAACATCAACCAGTCGACTGACATAACAACCTAATACTGCAATCACAGTTCAGCAATCCAACAGTGGAAAATTAAAAGAGAAACAGAATGTCCAAGTCCAAGAAAAAAGAAAAAGGCAGTCTCACTGTTGTAACCAATATAGCCAAGGACCCAGTCCGCTATGTAATTGTGAAGTGGATCCAGTGTTTCATTCAGAGGCAGCCGGAAGGATGCTGGCAGTAAGAAAGTAGGAGAGGAAGGAGATCCAGTGTCCACAGTGATCTCTGGAGCCATGCTGGGGTTGAACTCTTGGATAGCCGTGTCCGCCTCAAAGTGAATCGATTATTCGCAATCAGTTGAGCCATACTTACATTGACGGTGCTCTGCCCCCCTCCCCATAGAAGGCTTATAGAAGCTTCTGATTGGCCTATTTGCATTAATTGTGAGTGCACCTGTCATTACATTTAAGGGCTAGTGCCGTTTTGCTCTTGATACTAACTACCTTGATGACATGTGATAAAAGCCATACTCTACTACAAGCTTCTGGAACTCTTTACAACTATAACATGGCCCATTACCACTGTAAACCATCTGTGGAATACCATGTCTTGCAAAGTTTGATTTCATGTGTTTGATCACACATGTTACAGATGTGTTGTGAAGCAAAACCATCTGTGGACAGTTAATTGCTCACTAGTAGGTTATCCCTTCCATTAAAGTGGAACATATCAGTCCCAACTTCCTGCCATGTTTTATAGTAGGTCAGAATCAATCCTGGGTTCCTTTGGCTGTTTGGCATGATGTTTCAGACATGTATCACAACTTGAGAACATTCTGTCACTGTCTGCATTCATTCCTGACTAGACAATAAACAGCAGTTCTCTCATATTTTTTTCTACTCTAAGGTGCACCTCTTGCAGCCTTTTGGGCAAATCTTGTTTTAATAATTTAGGGATAATGATTCTTTTCTGTGTCAGTAGAAGCCCATCGACTCAGCTCAAGTCTGATGTTGTACTACAGTTTCACTTGCAGACTGTCTGGATCTGATGATATTGGAAGAGATTTGGAAACTGGGTTCACATGGAAATTCACATCAGTCTCTCTTGAAATCTTGAGTACTTCACACAGTAGAGTTGCCCTGAACAGAGATTCAACTAGCATGATGTACTTCTCTTGTGTGTAGATAATTTAAAGATAATACAACTGTATTTTCATCAGACATCGCTATATTCATAAAGACAATTCAATCTCCCTGACTTGTGGTGTAGTAGGGAGACCAATCATCTGAACCCCTAGAGCAGACCCTCCAATCACTCACAGCTTACACTGTCCATATTCAGTGGAAGTCTTCTTCTTTAACAGAGTCAACAGCACAACAATTGAGGAGTACAAGAGCAATAACAGTCATGACCAAAGTTAATTGTGGAAATATATTTGAGATGTCGTCTGTAATTGGATTTGTTGTCCTCACACAGTGGGCAGAGGATGGTCTAATAAAGTTGCTGAGACAAAATTCAAGCTGTGCTAAGAGTGAGATGAGCAGAATTTATGGCTAAAATGAACAGATATCAGAAGAAAAAAGATTTTGACTGTTCAGTCCATGGGAGACAAACTGATGAATGTGGGTCTAGGAATGAAGCCATGGGCAAGCTTTCTAGGCAGCAGTTCGGTATTTAGACAACAAACAGGGATGGCATATTTTCATATGTCATGTTCAACATTCAACATTGTAATGAATGCAACATGAAACAACAAACTACTGTGAATCCATTGATCCACTGCAGATTAGCCATTGTTTTGTGCTGGTTTGCAACAGCTGAGGAGTACCATAGCATTACCTGTCTGTTTGAGCTTACCGTGTTAAACATACCAAAGGTGCTAGTTCATATGCTGTATCGGTGGTTTATCTGCAATTGGGCAGTGACTCAGTGAAAACTGAAGCATTTTTTAATCCTAGCTTCCCTGTTCTGGGGCCATAGATGGTACATAGGTTCCAATCATCACCCCAAGAGATGTCCCTACCAACTAACAGGAAAACATTGCACTGATTTAATTTGCAAGCTGCAGTTGACCAAAATTTCTGGTGAGTACACTTCATTATGTTTCTCTATCATGTTATTTTGTGCTGCATTGTTGTAACACTGTGCAATATAATCTTATTTATCAGTTTTACAGACATTTACATTGGCTGGCCTGGTTGTACCCACGATGCACTTCAAATCCAATTCAACACTAAAATTTGGAATCAATTACACTGGCACACAACAATCACAACAATCCTACATGCAGTAATTAATAATTAAATAATTTAAACCTGGCTGATATGACACTTGCTGGGGTTTTTTTGAACATGCCCAAAATTAAGTAAAATCTGGTCCAATTAATTTTCAATATTCCAGACATGTCGACTTACAGCCTTGTCACCATGCAGCTATCTTCATCGTCCCAACCGAATATATCTGTCTAACAGAAAACTAAATGCCACAAGCTTTGCATATCTTTTCAAGCATATTAATTTTTAGACATTGGAAATTCCCCAGTTACATCAAAACATGCCTGGCTTGCAGACTTAATGTCATTTTTGAAACCTACTCAGAAGCTTCAAACACAAATTCTATACATCTTGGCAAACTGATGTCACACTTTGACAAGATTCCAGCTATGGTTTTGTCATAAATCAATTGACAGATTGTACTTCCTTGCCACATGTATCTAATCCCTTAGCGAATGCTTTCAAATGTTTCTAGTAAATTGCGACTTGTCATGGTTATATTACATACTTATCTTTGTCTCAAAAAGAGGGACATCTATGTCCATGTTAATATTCCCAGATTTTAAGCCTAATAAAACATAATATAAAAATACTCTGCAAATAAATCCTCAATCAGTTCAGCCTAAACTGTTTCAAATTATTATTTTTAACATTGTATATTGCTGCATTTAGTGTTAAAATAAGTGGTATGGATTTCAGGAAGTTACTTATGTGGTTTCGAAAAGTACATAAAATCATTTCAGCTGAGCCTTTTAAGAGCTACATTAAATGAAATCAATACACTCTTTACTCTTTCTTAGACTCTTCATTATACACAGCGATGTGTGTGTTATGAATTACTGCCAATCTTAATAAAAGGAAGCAGGAAAATTAGTCGGTAAAAATATTCTTCTAAATCAGGTGAAGGGGAGAAGGTCTTTGTCCTCTTCTCCTTGTCTTCAGAGAGCGGCTGTGACTGCCACCCACAGACAGGTGCTTCCTCTTATTCTGTCTGAGCGGTTACACTCACCACAGCACAGATTAGAGCCAAGCTATGTTATACTACATTTCGTGCTGTGTCCTTGCTTGGTGCTTTTCATTAAACATGACAGGAGAGCAAGCCTACAGTAATTCCTGATAAACACTGATGAGAAACAGTGCTGGAGCAACAAACACTAAGGATAGAAAATGCGAGAAGTCAGGTGTCAACCTACATTAAGGAGCAATTGAGTGTCTTACACAAAACCAAAAACACATGACAAAAAAACAAAAACACTACTCCTGTATAGCCTGTTAAAAGAGGAAGGACAAGAGTGAAGAATCAAGAAAGACCATGCTCATTCTCTTTGGATGGAGGGGGTAGTTTTGTCATCTTCTATAAATCTCTATGTGAGCAGGGAACAGATTTTTAAGTATGTTTAAGTTTGTTCATGACAAATAATATTGCTTAGAGGGAACTCTAAGCAAGGAAGGATGAATTTTAAAGGTAGTGAAATGCAAATTTTCAATTAATTTCAATTCATATTTATATAGTGCTTTTAACAATGGATACTGTCGCAAAGCGGCTTTACAGAAATCCTGATATAGATTTACATTTTTACTTAATTACCAAGTTAGTGGCAACAGTGACCTGGAAAAATTGAAGATGACATGAGAAGGAAACCTTAAGAGAAATGAGACTCAAAAGCTGACTTTAAAGACTAAGCACTAAGCACAGCATGCTAAACTACAAGGGAGAGCCAGAGAGTAAAACAGTAAAAGAGGCCGCCTAGGATGTAAAGCGGACAGCCACTCCACCATTGACAAACCTTAGTGAACAGGAGAGGCATAAAAGACCAAAGGTTTGCTTAAGTGCTGCAGTTCGAGACCATTCAGTGCTTTATAGGTCAGCAGTAGTATTTTTAAATTATTCTGAAATTTTAATGGGAAATTTATTGCAGTATGGATAAGACAGGAGTTATGTGGTCATATCTTCTGGTTCTAGTAAGGACTCTTACTAGCTGCTGCTTTCTGGACTAAGTGGAGCTTGTTTTTGCCCCAACTGGAACATCCAGGCTGTAAAGTATTAGAATAGTGCAATCTAGATGTAACAAAAGCATGAACCAATTTTTCTGCTTCATGTGGTGACATTAACTTTATCATCTTAGCAACATTTCTGAAATGAAAATTCTAGCCAGTCTAATTCTGTGTGTGGTCATAGTTAAATTATTTTTATCCTGTCAGAATTATGCAGAAGGAAATTACTCAGTATTCAGTGTCTAATATCCTTAATATGTTGTTTAACTTTATTAAACTGGTATCCATCATCTGGCTTAGCATCGGGATAGCAATGGAAACATGTTTACGAATAATGGTACCCAGTGGTAGCATAGAGACAAAGCAGTGGGCAACAGAATCTTGTTCAACTCTAAAGTCATTCCCATGGCTCCAACATTTTCTAGTCTACATACAGTGGGGCAAAAAAGTATTTAGTCAACCACCAATTGTGCAAGTTCTCCCACTTAAAAATCAGACAGTGTGAGTTTCTGGATTTTCTTTTCTCATTTTGTCTCTCATAGTTGAGGTATACCTATGGTGAAAATTACAGGCCTCTCTCATCTTTTTAAGTGGGA
>JAQLOM010000036.1:9556830-9566962 GCA_030068315.1 Chrysichthys thysi | reverse complement strand
AGCCATTTGTTGCCCCGTGCCAACTTTTTTGGGACCTGTAGCAGGCATCAAATTTGAAATGTGCTCATTTAGTGGATCAAGGTGCACAATTTCCCAGTTTAAACATTTGTTATGTTATCCATGTTCTGTTGTGAATAAAATATTGTTTCGTCTAATTTGAAAGTGTTTTAGTTTTCATTTTATTCAACTTGAAAGACGTCCCAACTTTTCTGGAAATCGAGTTGTAAATACATACAAAAACTTTAATACACTAAGTAATACATTGTTTTTAAATGCCCATGTATAGTATTCATTCGGGTACCTACTGAAAAAAAAAATTCTGGTTCTGAGTGAAACCTTAAAGAGTGGTTGAAAGGAAAGAAAGGTGAGAAGTTAGTGATTGGTGGCTGGTCGTATCAAGGTGTGTCAGAGTAATCAAGATGGTCAAAGCAAGAAAGGAGGAATAGAGCAGAGATGGTGAGTGGAGTGTTTGTGTGTAGAATTGGTATGGATATGAAGGCTAGGGAGAGCACAAAAGTCAGGAACTCATAAGCTTATTAGTGAAGACAGGTTAATGTAATGTAAAATGATGGGATTCAGCACATTGCCTGCTTTATGTGTTAGAAGAGATTAAGGTTCAAGTAAAAAATGACTTAAAGAGAAGACAAAGATTGCTACATGTCTAGTGGATAAGGACAGTTTGTCTCATCAGCTAGAATAATACTCAAGAGCTTTTCCAAGGCTACACCTACCCAAGCTAACTCAGAGAATTGGTTTTGATTGAAGCAAACGTGTGCTCCCATCCTTGCAAATCTGTCATGGAAGATGAGAGAATGGAAAGGCAGATTATATAGTCAATCAGTAGGTGTCACATAAGTGGCTCAATCTTAAAGTGTCTTTATGTTAAACCTACGATGTATCAACCAACAGTTGAGTTTGTACTTATAGATTTTAAAAGACTTGATTTGATGAGTTGAAGTAATTCTAATTTAATTTATTCATGAGCTTTACATTTTATGTACTCAATTCTGCATATAAACTAAGTGTGACCGATTCAGATGAGCTGAGACACAGGTTTCCCTAAACGATTTAAAGAAACTCAATAAGCACGTAAACTTGCATTTAGAGGTGACATACTACTAAAGTACAAGGTAAGAATCCAAAACATTTCTGCTGCAGAAAATAGCAATGTTCTGCTTAAAATAATAATGTATAATAATAATAATAAGGTCATTACAAATACAATTTTACAATGTGTACATTTATAATAGATTATAATATAACTATAATATTTATAATTTATAATAGTACTTGACAGTGTGTCAAAATGTGGATACAATTATATTCACTCAATACTGTTGTTACCATGGATGTTACCAATGTTGAATGGGGAAATTCATGAGTAAAAATCAAGTCATAAAAGCATTGCTGTTAGTAATGTCCACATCATCCTGATGGCCTTCATATCAGACTTGTGTAATAGAATTAAGACAAAAATAGCACAGCGGCTATTTACCCACTCATAGCACACAAAAAAAGGCTATGTGAATATGAGCCAAGCTCAGCCAGGGTCTACAGGGAGTCATACTTGTATTTCCTAGAATCTTGGCTTAAAACATTCTATGCATAAGACATTCCATGCATAAGATTTCAGTGTAGTCACATCCTGTTAAACTCTAACAATCTGCCTCCACAGCCTTTTTGTTTTAAAATAACATTGCCACAAATGGACACAAGAAAATACTACAATGAATACTGTGAATAATTCAAGTATTAGTGGACAAGATAAAATTTCACAGTGAATTAGTCTGGAGTGCTTTCTCAATTTGTGTTCTTAACTGAGTTTGTGAGTCTAAATTATGTGATGGCTGAATTCCAGAACAAAATGAATGAATC
This sequence comes from Chrysichthys thysi, assembly GCA_030068315.1. Classification (NCBI taxonomy): domain Eukaryota; kingdom Metazoa; phylum Chordata; class Actinopteri; order Siluriformes; family Claroteidae; genus Chrysichthys; species Chrysichthys thysi. The sequence goes on along the minus strand of JAQLOM010000036.1, from coordinate 9,565,087 downwards.
CATTTTACTGTGAACTCTTCACATTTTTAAAAACAGCTGATGTTCTTGAGCTTCCAAGAAAGTTGTAATATTACAGTGCTGAAAAGCGGTTGTTGCTATTTTAAACACAACAAGGAGGCACAAGTCTTTGGAGACCTTTTGATTAATGAAGTAGTCAAGGTGTAGCAGCGAGTGCTGTACTATCTTGTGGAATGGATATTGAAAGAAGATTGTGTGTGCATGCCCTGGGAAATTGTCTGAAGCATGTGGAGTTCTCCTCTCATGTGGAATATAGCTCATTCTTTAAAACTTTACGCAACTGTATCATGCTTTCCATTTTTAACGAGGAACAGACGCAGGTCAGTTACTAGACAGAGACGTGACATCCTTCATGCTGGCCGATCAAGGTGCACGCGCTACATCACACGGACTCAACATATCACGTGGATGATGATCATGTATGAGCATCATGTGTTAAGAACAATCCTTTAGAATTGAACGTAAAGATTTAGATCTGTTTGCAATTATTCTCAATGCACAAAAGCATTCTTCACAACATATAAAAGCAACGTGAGGCACTTGCATTTAATTACGCCCATCTGTCATTCTCAAATGAATGTTTATATAATTGGTACTTGAATAAATGAATATCGATCATCAAGTAAATACAATTATACAAAAAATCACATCTGTCGCAAAGACTCTTTGTAATAGTAAGCACAATCTTTAAGAGCCTATCACATTAATAACACAGTGAGCCACTCATATGGTGACTTGTATGGAGAAATAACTTCAGGAGAGTTGAGATGCTTTTTAAATGTGCATGTCAAATTCAAAGCAGGAGTTGCAAGGTCATGAGAGTTGAAAATGATCAGTGATGGTTCACATTCTGCAGAATAATGATGACTCCTGCATGACTGGAAGTGCAAGGAATTGGCTTCTATCCCTAAATTCTGATATCATTCAGTCATGCTAGAACATGCTGAAGTCTATCAGTCTGAGCTCCAGCATTACGCAAGTAAATTCAACGTGTCACATGATCTAATGCTACAGCTCCACCTATCATTCTTACTCATACAGAAGAATAGTGGTCGCAGAATGTGGGTGGGTAATCGGCCAAACTGGAAGTTATTTCTGTAATATACCCATGATCAACAATTGCTCAGCAAGATCACAAGGCATTATGTTAAAACCAAGCAAACAAGCAGATTTAAAAAAAAAACCCTGAAAGAAACATTGGATGCCTTTACAGCCAGTACTGTCATCAAATTTTACTTATGCTAACTAAACAGCCGAGAATGATGCAGACTAGTTCAGGAACGCTACGTCCTACTGAATCCAAATACTCATTTATCATATCACTCACAGAGAAACATAATGAGGATAGACACTGTTTACCCATAAGCCTCCGGGCCAGACAAAATTCAGCTGCTATGAAGTGTGACTGGCCAGATAGCACAGTGGGCCACGTAATTCGACCAACAGCTGTTTATTCCAACAAGGGATATTGTAATATATGTCTTCAGAGATGCATCTGGAAAGGATCCTTTCTAAGGATGAATTAATTTTGGTTATGTGCTGTAATGTGAAAAATCATTTTTGGGTGTTGTTTAATACTTCAGAGCATTAAGCAACGCTCTCAGCACGTACAACCCATTTGATCAATTGATTGCAGTATTTTCAGGGATGTGTAAGGGGCTTAACGTGAGGTTACCATAGTCACCAAATCTCAAAGCGAAGCCCATTTGCAATTCTACTCCAACATGACAGAAGAGGTCACTGCACGGTAACACTAGATCTAAAAACTATACTGAGATGTTGTGAACATAAGCAAGCTTCAAAAGGACACTTGTTCAAAGATAGCACCCTAAAATAATAGTGCAGCAAAGCTCACTGGCCAGCCAAATTGATTACGTGGTTGCAGTTTAGTTGAATAACCTTTAATGGAAAACTAAGAGCTGTGTCCTACACAGATGAATCTAGGTATTCTCCTTAATATAACTGAGACGTTTGTGTGGTACATAAATTTTGCAATAGTAGCAGGCCTTACAGAAGATGACCACTTTTCAAGATTGAACATACACCTACTGAAGGTATCATAATGCCAGGGAAAGTAATTTAATGTAATTAAATTCAATGAATGATCAAATAAAATTGGTGAGATGAAATTTATAAAAGCAATTATTTCTCTTTAAAATGCATAATAGCAACAGCAGCATGTCAGATTTTTTTTTCAAGATTAAGCCACACTGCATTAGCAAAATGTCTAGGTGGTTGAACTCTATGTGTTCAGTCATTATCAAAAAACAACAAAACAATAAGACATGCATCATGATAAAGTGCATGAATATTTAATATTTATGCTATTCAGGTATATATAACATGCCTGGAATATACTGAAACACTAATTTAGACTACTTAAGAGCCCAAACACTGTAACCTTCTCTCTGGATAGAAGAAAACATACCATAAAATAGTATTTTAAATAGATCTTCACAAATTCTGCAGGATCATTAACTGACCGTTATTGGTAATGATGCTGGAAAATCATTCCTTTGTCCGCACAAGACAGGGCATGTAAGGTTGGGGATGTGGCTGACTGTCACTTATCCTAACTCCCGCCTCCTCCCACCCCCTGTAAAGTATAAAAGGCTCCCAGGTTTGCCTTTTAGACTCAGAGGATTGGTGGTGTCACAGCTGCATCCTTCTCCAACACACACCTACATACACACAGACAGGACATTATTTGGGAAATCCTATTTCTCTAGACCAACCAATCAGTGTTGAGAAGTCAGGAGTACAGTACTTAGGTCTTACTCAGGAACAAAGCTTCTCAGGTATGTACCCTTGCACTGCTACTCAGACCTAATTATCATCACTTGAATGTTTTGGCATTTCCTCAGAGATGAAGGCTACAATAAGTTTATGCTGGAAAGATGTCTGGCTGTCAGGAGTCTGATTGTAATCATAGGAGAGACAGCACTTATTGACCCCCAGCAAAGCAGCACAGCTCCATGCCTCATTACAGCACCAATAACATCTACTTGAATGTTATATGTTTGTCATACAGTGACTAATGCAGACTAGGGATAGATGCTGATTAGACTTGCTTTCTTAGGTTTTTTAAGGAACTGTTCTACTTCTGCAGAAATGCATTATATGTTTATTTATCTATCATTTAGTGGTTCATAAACTAACCCGACGACCTGAACTCTTTCTACAGGTCAAAATGAAGATTTCCCAGTGTATTTTCTTTTGGTGTATGCTAGCTGCTCTTGTGCCATGTGCTATAAGTGCAACACTTCCTCCTACTTCTGATGGAGAAAAAAAGTATGTCTAAGCATCAGCATTTTTTTATTTGTCTCTCCCTTTGCATATACACAGTGGGTTTGCAATTCTCATTCTGATGTATTTGTGCTGATCTCTGTGTGCCAGACTGAATGCAGTGCTTCAGAAAAAGGATCCCTGTGCGCATAATAGGAGTTCAGAAGAATCAGCTGAGAACAGGGATACAGGAGCAGCAATATCACAGAACAGGTAGGCTTTCTTTCCAGCAATTGGCACGTCTGGGTTTTTAGGCATGGGGTAATGGGGAGGCATCACGTAATAAAAGGTATACAAGTTTACCATGCGTTTTCAAAATGGTGCAAAATGAATATGCCACTTTATAACATTAATGGGCTTCATTGTAGACATGTCATTCAGAATTAATAGCTATTATGTTACAGGGATGATTTAAATATCAAAACGGGCTATGTCGATAAAATTCATAAAGTTAGACTTGAATTCCATAGGAGTAATAGACAGTGGGAGATGTGATTTGAGGTCAGTATTGGGGCGGCAAGTTGAAGGCAGGGCTTGTGACACCCAAGTGGCCACACCCCTGCTTTCATATACTTGCTTTTCATGAATTTTGAAATTGAAACATGAAGAAAAAATACCTGTCATAACAAATTTTGCATATTCAAAATGTGTCAGCAACAGATCAAACCAAACACTGATCACCTTTAAACATGTTTCTGTATCTCCACATCATGATATCCTCCAGAGACCCGAAGTTTAATGGTGTGAGCCTTGTCCTTTCTCCTCACCATTTCTCTTTTTTCGTAACACATAACTATTCAACTTGATCATTGTCTCCAAACAGGAAGAAGTTTGGCAACCGAGTAATACCAAATGGTCCTCATATGAGGATTTTACAAGGATGTAAATGTACAATGTAGTTTTGGGGAAAATGCAATGTCCTCTCTGGAGGACACTGGGGTCTCAGGAGGATATACATGTGTCTCTACACTGAATGAAAGTGGAACAGGCCCAGAGTTGATAAAAATGCCCTTTCTGAATGTTCTGGGAGATCATAAAGCAGGATGACCTTTCTTTATTGGTTGTTTCCTGCTTGTTTGCTTTTTGCAGTGATCATCCGAGTGGAAGGATGAAACGGGGCTGTAACCTGCTCACCTGCTCAGTACATGATCTAGCCTACCGCATCAATCAGCTCAGTAATAAGACAAATAACGCCCCCCAACGCAAGATTAGTCCCTGTGGCTACGGCCGGCGACGGAGGCGTTCCCTCCTCCGACGCTCCACCGCTCCAGCCCACGGGGAGGACCATCTCACCACTCTGCAAGCCCGGAGACGTGACTCGCTTCAGAAACTGACTTAAGCATCAATCTGCGGTTTGTCCTGAGCCTTTTTCTTATGTTGGCTCAGTTTGCTGAAATACTACTGACAACTCCTTTGCAGGCACACAAATGGGGAACTACCATATACAAGCAGCTGGAACTTCTTTCTCCATCCTTTACCAGTGAGACAGGACTAAAGATAAGGATTCGGGTCACCTGGAAATGAGTGTTTGTGTAAAGTGGGTCAGGCAGTTTTGTTTTGTAACAAAGAGAAGCAGAAGTTCAAGTGAAATAACAGGGGTGTGGGTTTATGGCAGCGATATGAAAGATACTTGAGCAGTTTTGTGTGCATTAGTTTGGGATATTTCTCGATCTTACGGAGTTCTGGGACCTGACAAGGCTCTCTGTCTCTCCCCCAACGCAGAACATGCCTCTTCTTCAAACCTCTGGAGAAGCAATGGGGTTATCCAGGAAACTACCAGCACCTCTGTGTTTTCTAGCAAGGGAAAAGGGGACAGAGAAACTCAAAATACTAGCTAAAAGACCAATTAATTTCCATTTGGGAAATTAACTGAAAGGAGGGGTCTTTGTGAAAGCTGGATGTGAAAGGCTTGGACACAAATATCTGCTCATCTTCTTACATACTTGAAGCCGGGTATGTGTATAGTGGAGCAATGTGCAATAATAGTAGCAGTATGTATTCCATCAATAATGGCATAAAGTAAAAATATATTATGAAAAATAATGTACGTTATGGATTCATATTTTTATACAGTCAATAACAATATACCTGTAATCGCAGAGATTAACTATTTTTATACATTAACTATTATGGGCAATTAAATATAACCAATACTTTTATACTGATTCAATGATAAACTTATGTTTATGTCAAGTCATTGTCAAGTGAAAAACAGATGATATAAGCAACTATTAAACACTTGTGAGAAAAACGATTGTGTTTTATTTCTAACTTTTGTTGCATCCATAAGGCTCAGCATTATGATCATCCATATTTCATCAAGTTCTTAAATATGAACACAAATGAATGACAAATAAGTGTAAGGTTTAAAAGTTATAACAAAAGCAACACTACCAGTTCAGCATGCCGAACATGGATAATGCAGGCAAGACAACACAGTAAACAGTTCTGCATGCTGCTGCAATATTTTTCTCAAGTGGCATCATAAAATTATTTCATGACGACCAGTAATGTATGGTTTTGACATTAGTAATATATATGACTTGCAAAAACATTTCCCATTGCTGGTGATCTCAGCCTATGATACCATTAACAATATTCAAGAAGGAGATTTCTTTGCATTTCTTTGGGTCCTAAATATAGTGTCCAGGAAACCAGAATATTGGTTACATAGCTTACACAATGCAACATACCACAACCAATTACATCATCATTTAACAGCCATTAAAAAATCTGCACCATGGCTGCTTTACTTCTAGTGCTATGCTGCCATCTAATGCTGCAGTTCTGCATTTTGGAAATCAATCTTTGCCTTTATAAAAAATAAGACGACAACGAGCTTGCCTTTCTGAAGACAAATTTTAACTGACATTTTCTAAGGTTTTTAAAATAGATGCAAAAAACGAGAGTTGGCTTGAATGACCAGGCTACACGCTCCTCTGAGAGGTCAGAAATTTATCTGGGGCCCAAACTAACCTTCCTTTAAATAAATAAATAAATAAATAAATAAATAAATAGATAAATAAAATACATAAATTGTTTGTTCATGACTAATTAGACTGAGGATAAGTTGTAGTTCACTGTAGATTAATTTTAGTGATTAATGAGGGGTTTTCTGGCTCTTTTCAGTGAGTCAGATCATTTGTCTCAGCTCACCAAAAAGAATCTCAAGCAACTTCATGTCATTCTGTATAAGGCTTGCAATATTTTAACCTTTGCTTTTTTTTAGTCTGAAATTGTTCCATTAAATGTTTCCTTGCCTTTCAACATGCAAAATTACTTTGCAGTCAGAGCACTTTATAAATCATTCTACTGTATTTTCCTGCTAGTAAGAGAAATAAAAAAAAGAGAAATGGTTATTTCATGATTAAATATTCTTTAGAATATTCTACAATTATATAATTCCATTAAACAGAACAAAATCATGAAACATTTTTAAATAGACTTCAATTAAATTATTTAATAGCAATATCATTTATGTAAGGTTGGCAGGATCTTACTCATCAAAAATAAATAAATAAATACAGTGGACCCTCGGCTCAGACTCTATTCGTGACTGTGAATCAATTTTTCCCATAGAAATTAATGTAAATACAATTAACGTGCTTCAGCCCTCAAAACAGGTTTTTAAAGTGTATTATGGGTTTATGTGTGGCAATAAAACATAGAATAAAATTAAAATAACCCTAATTGTAGAAAAATAAACCTGAATTAAACAAACATGATTTTTAATCCACGTTACCTTTGCGGTGGACGGTGGCGGAGGGATATGGTGGCGGTTCTCATGTTTCGCGATTATTTCTCTCTTTATTTCAACTGTTATATGCTTAGGCTTCTTACTCTCACTACCATTTCCACTTTTCACTTTCTTGGGACCCATAATGAAGTCTTAAAATGCACAAATGCAGAGAAACACAATGAAAAAAATGTGTTGAACACATTCACTCCACGAGTGCTTGACCGGAACTTAAGGTTTGTGCCACAAAGTGTGGGTTGGCTTCCCGTATGTCAGTCAAGGATTTGTTCGTTGGTTGGTACAAAATCTGCTCGGGTATTTAGTTGATTTGTATGTTGATTTGTTCGCCATCTGATGCGTTCCCGAGCCGAGGGTCCACTGTAAATAAAAAACAGTGACTAGGGATGATAAAAACATAGCTCAGCTTTGTTGATTACCGTCTGTGCACTAAAATACAGCAGCTAGTACTTTACTGTGAATCGTTTTGTGTGGATCACAGTTTGTGCAGATGTGAACAATCCATTGATATTATGAGCACATTGGAGCCAGAGTGCAAGTTATACGATGACACTCGGGGGTGGAGGTGTCAACTTGTTCTCCGGGCCACAAGTTTCTCAATGAACGTAAACTTAAACTTATACTATTTGCCTGAATATCTGGTGTGATCGCATGCATTGTTAATTGCAGTCTCCTTTCTTACTCACCTCTTTGCGACCCCGCTCACTGTCCTCCTGACCTCTCTCGGCTTCCTTAATACAACGGTACATAAATGTCAAATTCACCATCATCCATACTATCCCACTCATTATTAATCCTGCATGGCAAACACACACAAGAAACCCCCACAGGATGCATCATCACCATTAAGTCTTTATTTGTTTTTTGTTTTTTTACAAGGTCCAACTTACTCTTTTTTTAGCACCAAAAAGTGCCTGATATCTCCTCTCCTCTCTTGTTCATGTGGATTTCTGTGAATTAAATATAATCTGAGTTCAATAAAGCAGCTATACATTTGAACTAATACAATTACTCAGCCAGTGGTTAGCACTGTCGCCTCACAGCGAGAAGGTCCTGGGTTCGAGCCCCAGGTTCGACACAGGTGCCTTTCTGTGTGGAGTTTGCATGTTCTCCCCGTGTTCGCGTGGGTTTCCTCCAGGTTCTCTGGTTTCCTCCCACAGTCCAAAGACATGCACAGAGGGGATTAGGCTAATTGGTGAC
>JAQLOM010000036.1:9516620-9546414 GCA_030068315.1 Chrysichthys thysi | reverse complement strand
TGTGTGTGTGTGTGTGTGTGTGTGTGTGTGTGTGTGTGTGTGTGTGTGTGTGTGTGTGTGTGTGTGTGTTTGGGGAAGAATTTTACCCTATACTGGCCATGTATGGTAACTTTAGTGACACTGATCAACACAAGAATGAAAAATTTCTTGTAATATAAAGTCTTAATATCTGCCAGTAGCCTGTAAGGGGTTAAGTGAAGTGTATCCACACCAAGGTTGTTTCCTTCACACATGTTCATGCCTAAACATGCCCTGATGTACTGTCTTCTTATTCCCTCTCAGGGACAGCTACGCAGAGATTGCAGAGATTTGAAAATTCGCCAGATTTTTTTTTTATAGCAGTACATGAATTCCTCTTGTCTCTTATCAGGAAAAGAAGCATTTCTTGGGGGAGAACTACTTGGAGGACGGACCAGAAGGGAACGACATTCGTCGTACCAATGTGGCCCAGATCCGCATGGCCTACAGACACGAGACCTTGTGCAATGAACTCAGCTTCCTGGTGGATGCATTTAAGAGTGAGAGCATGGCAGGACAGCCTGTGTGATTGTACTGCAATCTACAAATAGGTATCAAGCTAGAAATCCAGGAAGCACGGGTTCCTTAAGAACGCAGTGATAAAATTGGCTTCCTGCATATAGGGATTTGAATGCTGCCTGTGATTGCACTGAGCCATACTCTCATGGGCCAAGTGCCGGAAGGAAGATCGGAAAGAAATTGTATGCGCCACAGACCAGAAGTCTGGGACCACCCTCAGATTAAAAAAAAAACAGTGATGCACTGATTTTGTCAAACTTTTATTACAAGAATGTGTGCTGCTGTGATGAAGGCAATCGGTGATGATTTTGATGAAACTCGGGCAAGTACTTGGGCACTCACATTCATCAAATTGCACTTACAATCGGCATCATCACATTACCCTTAAAGTCATTTACACTTATGTTTTTCCTTTTATTATTTACCTGTAATAAAAGTTTGACAAAGCAGTGTATCGTTGATTATTATTATAACCCCCCCCCCCAAAAAAAATAATTTTAAGGGTGGGCCCATCCTTCTGGCCTGTAGTGTACAACATACATACACATGGTTTCCAAAAACAGGATGACTAAAGGGATTGGTTTTTACTTTAATGATATTCTCTTGTGCTTCTTAAGTAAGAATACATGAGGGTTTTTTTTTTTTCCTGTGTGGTTTGCATAAAATGGGCTCAATATATTAATGTTCTAAAACTGCATTTGGATGGTTACGATTTCTTGTGTCAAAAGTCGGACAATGCTTTTTTTTTTTTTGTTAAGACCCGTTGGGTGGTCAGTGTGTGTATTTCTTTTTTTCATCCACTTAGGGATCTGAAAACTGCCTAGGAGAGAACTTTTTTTTTTTTTTCTTCCTTTTTCAAGAATAAAGTTTCATACTGGTCTAAAAGTGTGTTCTAGTCTTTATAGGACAACTCGCACGCACAGCATGTTGCCTATTTTAATAAACATTTCTTTACAAATGCGTTTGTATACAAATGTTCATTGTATAAAAGAGATCCTTTTATTGATTTAGCTCAACAGTTTTTCATGGATGGAAAATGGTCAACATCGTAAGCTTGTAGGGATTTAGACATTTAAAAAGTTTGTGAGGAGTATAATGATAGGATGTCAAAATATCCATCTAATGTGCTGCACTTATATTATATCACAGGTCGTCCATAACAAATCAGAAAATTCATTTTTAATCAGCTGTTTTTGTGTTTTAATTACAATAAATAATTAAGGGGGGGAGATATTAGTGCAAGTCTCAATACACAATATAAGTAAACATTTAAAATAACCTCAGTAGCTATAACTTCTGAAATCTTTTTCACATTATGTAGATTAAATCAAGCAAATTTTTGTTATGTTTTAACCTTTTTCCTGGTCACTACTAAATTATTGTGACCCATATGAAAACACATTCTCAGAACATCTTATTTAAACAGGATTAAAGATCTTGGTATGTTCACCAGAAGAAACAGGGGCCCTGTTTACACTTGGTTTTAAAATGCGTCTTGGGTGACAAGATCTCGAGTGAACGTTGCCATTTAGGTGTCGAGTTGATCACTTGTGTTCAGGTTTTGTTACTGTCTTCATCACTGTTCATGTTATGTCTTCATCAAGGACACATTAGTGTTTACCCTACTTAAGGTATGTAGTCAAATGCGTCCCAGAACACCTCGGTAAGTGGTATGAGTGATTGCACCTTGAACGCGTCTTGGTTTTTTACACTTGTATTTAACACTGTCCACTTAGGAATCTGATCACCCGAGACATAAACGGGCTTGTTGTGTCTAATGCAGAACTCACAGTAGATGCACTTCGAGTCACCCTACGAACTGTCACCCTTCCAGCACTTCTGAGAAATACAAGAAAACGTTATGCGCTTGTACATTCTCAAAACAGTCACTTCACTAACACCAAGGAAGCTAGCAGTGGCCTCCATATCTTTCCCTTCACTCCTGTACACAGCTAATGAGCGATTAAAAATGAAAGCAGCAAAGTAGTTAATAAAACTTCACACAATAAAAAAAAAAAAAATTTCTAAATCTAAACATTCTCTAATGCCTTTTGAAAGAGTGAGGCTGAAAAACAAATCACAAATCTAAATGACAATGGGCCTCATTTATCAATCTTTTTCAATAATGTCCAGTGCAAATGGTTTCACAAGCTAAACGGAACGAAAAAGATTCCTGCCATGTTCGGGAAAGTTTCAGTAGTTTTTTTTTTCATACACATCTTTCATGCATATCTTGATAAATGCAAAACACCCATAAAGTGCAAAGTGCGTCCACGGCACAGTTGATTTGCATTTAGTCACGCCCACAAATCTTCATAAAAGGCAAAGCTCACAGGGAGCTGAATACAACAAAAGGGCAACTAAATGGTGAAGGAGCACCTCCTGAGTGCTGCATGCGCCAAATCTTCCAGTAAAGCAGCATAGCCACTGTCTGGTATGGTCTGATACCACAGGCACCCGTTAACTCTTTCACATTTAATGGCAGCATTTCTTTTGTCCTCTTGGAATTGCTATTCTGAATTTTAACTTGTCTTAATTTACAGGTTTGTTTCGGAATGCTTTCTTTCAAGTCATTAATATAATGTGCAAACTTACACAAATTCAGGAGCTCTTGTAGGAAATTTTCAAACTAACTTGACTTCCATGAATAGCACGTTTTTGCATAAAATGCTTTTTACAAATAAGATAGTTTGTATGCAGCTTGATAAATGAGGCCCGGTGAGTGGTTATTGCTGCCTGCAGATGAGACGAGAAAGATCACATCAATAACCTACATCGTTCAAAATCTTAGTGTATCAATCAAATAACTGAGTGACAGTGAGTGTGAAAGTGAAGTGCTTCAATTTAAGGTCTGTGAGGATGGCCTGCCTCATCAGCTAGGTTGAGAATGTAGCTGGCTATGTCCTCCTCTGTAGGCGCGTCAGACATTACCCACGATTCATTGGCTGCCGTCAGCTGGATGCGACAGATGGGACAGTTTCGACTCTGACCACTCCTGCAACGCACAGATGCCGAAAGAAGCATGAGTCTCTCTCTGAATGGGAATCTCACGCAAAAATCTAAACCTCGGCTGACGGCTGGTACGTACCACTTATCGATACATTTCTGACAGAAGCTGTGGGCACAGGGCAGAATAAGATCGGCTTTTCCGTCCATACAGATACAGCACTCTTCCTCGTCTGTTAGTTGCTTCACCCTGTGAAATGATCATGTGGTGTGTAAGGAAGAAAACACTTCGCGTGTGCTGGCACAGGAAATCAACGACAAGCTGATGTGATGCTTGTGACCGTTACCATCATCAATAAAGTTGAGTATTTTCCCGTCCATATGGGAAATGTCCTAAAGTGTTTTATTCCTCTTATACCGCAGCAAATAGACACGGACTACAATTTTTATTTAATGGATGAATGACAGGTCATACTTATAGTTACATTTAAGGTTGTGAGATCACCAGTCACATTTTCCTCTCTCTTGAAGTTAGTGGGTGTTACAAAATGGTAAGCTCCTTTTATACACATGAGCTCTACTTTGTGAATGTTACACTATTTCCTTTTTCAAGTAGCACCACAACTTGTTTACGATTAGCTTAAATGATCTCTGTCTATGGTGTCAGTATTTAAAAAAAAAAAAAAAGATAAGGCATTAGGATGAGCACATTACTACTACTACCGTCAGAGACGTGCTGTTTTAGAATATTAATAAACACTAAGCCGATTTGAGAATTCAACAGCGCTGTGGTATGCAGTTTAATCACACTTTCCACAGCTCACATCTACCGACCCAGTGAAATGTAAACTGCGTTGATTTTAAGACGATACACGTATGTAGAATCTATACAATCTTGGCCTGTCGGTAAGAAATTCTTATTTTGGCATTTTTGTCACGGTGAGACAAAATTAGAGTTTGACTACCTGCCCATCCACATGCTGGCCTGGCAGGAGGCGGCAGAGGAAAGCTGTCCAGAGGAACACTCCATACTGCCCTCTGCTGCCAGAACTTCAGCTGCTTGGCTTGTGATGTCTTTGTAGAGCTGAATGAACTGATACAGGTTCATAATGCGTGAAGCTTCGACAATCCCATCCACTTTATTAATCTGAAATTGGACACAAGGTGTACAAGTATTACTCTTGAGCATGAGGCACAAATAAGCTAGGATAAAACTGGAGACATGCAACTTTGGAACTGAACAGCCTATTTGAAATCTGCCTGTCAATCATATTCACATTATTTATTCAAAGCTGCTGACATTTATACAAGAATAAACCGGCGGTCTTTGTTGTATTGCATGTGCATTTTAAAGTCTCCAGTCAAGTCTATATCAAGTGTTTCATCGCTGCAAACCACATGGGTTTTTTTCCTTTTAAAACTTGAAACAGGAAGTAATGAGGCAAGTCTAACCACTAGCCTCAAGTGTAAATTAATCCTGACATAAACCCTAGATTCCAGGGTTTATCTTTGAGTTCGGTTAAAATTGCATGAGTGGTAATGCACTATGTTATAAAGAAAATGGCTTTTTTTTGCAAGTTTATTATTATCTTCACCTTGGTGCACACTATCCTCACAGCTACTTTCCACAGAGCAGATGCATCAGAGCCAGGCTGAACTTCAAAGAGGAGGTGCTTTGGTTGGCCAACTGCCAGCTTAGCAGTTCTAACCATGGAAAGAAAATAAGAATGAGAGAGTCTGACCACATTAAATACGGCACTGCCACTGGAGGATGACATTATTATCATCATTGTTATCATTATAATTATTATTTTGTCCACAATGCTTTTGAAACAGCAGATAAACACACATGTGAAATGAATTTATAGCACATTTATTCTGGTACAACGTGATTGCAGAACAGCAGCTTACACTTCATTCAGTTCTGCTATATGGGCGAGAAACTCCTCATAGGTGAGATAGCTACTATCGCGCACTAATCCGGCATGCTTGAGGAGCTTCTCAGGAAGCTTGCCCATCACAGCCTGGCCAGAGATTTGCTGGCCCATTTCAGCTCCACAAGGAGGACCACTTAGACAAAACACGAGACCTCATTCAGTGCTCACGGCCCTGCAGTCAAACAGAAATAAACAAGAAAAAAGTCAGAAGCCAACAGGGCTAGCTAGTCACACTGCTATTTAGTGTTTCCGTCTCATGGCTCCAGAATCCCTGGTTCGAACTTCAGCTCAGGTTACTGTTCTCTCATTGCCTGCGTGGGTTTCCTCTGGGTTCTCTGAACTCCTCCACTTTAACTCCCTCTTCTTCTGCCATTTAATCCTGTTAAACTGGAAACTGGAGCCAACCCCAGCTGACTTCAGGTGCTAGGCGTACTCCCTGGGCGGGTCGCCAATCCACCGCTGGGCGACACATACAGACAGACAACCATCCACACCCACGTTCACACCATTAGAGTATCCAATTACCCTAATCCCCTCTGTGCACGTCTTTGGACCGTGGGAGGAAACGGGAGTACCCAAAGGAAACCCACGTGTACACAGGGAGAACATGCAACCTCCACACAGAAAGGCGCCCAAGTCGACCCCAGGGATCGAACCCAGGACCTTCTTGCTGTGAGGTGAATGTGCTAACCACTGTGCCGCCCCTGGACCGCCCAAAACCTTTCCAGTAGGTCAGGCATGCCCAATCTTATCCTGAAAGGGTCGGTGTGGGTGCAGGTTTTCATTCCAACTAAGCAGGAGTCTCACCTGAACTTATTGAAACTTAGGTCAACTGATTAAACAGGTGGAATCAGGTGAGACTCCTGCTTAGTTGGAATGAAAACCTGCACCCACACCGAACCCTTTCCGGATAAGACTGGGCATGCCTGCAGTAGGTGGACTAACTACAGTTATCTAACTGCCTTAGGTGTGTGTGTAGGTGTGTGTGTGTGAGCATAGTGCCCTGCCATGAACCGGGGTGTGGGCCTGGGTGTGTTCCCACATCACACCCGGTGTTCATGGGATAGGCTCAGGATCCACCATGACCCTGACCCTGATCACGTGCTTACTGAACAGGAACAAATGAATGAATACATTAATGAATAAATTAATAAATCAGGGATTCAACACTTCTATTCATCTTAAAAGGATCACTATTAGCCTTCATTTGTGGGTCAACTTAGAAATACTGTCTAGCTGTCCCATGGACACCTCTGTGTGCTATAGTTTAAGATTTAATTTAAGAATTTAATTAGGTTTACATCAGTAGAGGACCTTTCGGGCTAAAATATGCCTTCATACCGTATGAATGGTTATAGACTGGACTGACGGAGTGCTTTTTTGCCTGTTAACAACACTTAATGGATTATTGTTGTTGTTGTTGTTGTTGTTATAAAAATATCACTGAAAGTAACATCAGTATGGTGACATTTCGCATAAATAACAAGCTCGTTCACGAACAGTCTTTACTTTACTGTAAAGTTTACACCACAACACTGAGCATCATCAGAAACGAGCAGCTAATTACAACACAACCCTATTCAGATCACGTCGTAATGCAAACCGTACCGTAATCTCGCGTATAGAAAATACACGAAAAAGCACGATTAACGCTAATATATATCTTAAAGTCTCGACTGCAAACGCCACTAATGTGACACACAGGCTAGCTAGATAACAATCTAACAACTTGAAGCAATGCAGAATACTAAACTTAATTCCAGACGGGAATTACATACGGCATGTTGATGTAAACAAACCAAAAAGTACCGCTAACCTGTTGACATGGGTTTTTATCCGAGTCTTTATTCGAGATGAATGGATATTTTTTTTAACGCGTAGCAGCCAATTTGTAATGATAAACACTGGCGCGGGGTGATGACGTCACCTGAGGCGAGCCAGGGCTGAGTAATGAATGGCGCCCCGTTGCACAAAGAGTGCACTACAGAGGGTGCTGAAGACATTATTTATTTAATCCTTTGCATAACCGAGGGTTAGGGTTAGCGTGTAAATGTGGAGCAATCCATATTATTTTGTTGCAGCTTAGGGGAGAATATGTACAGGACGAGAAAAAGGTTTATTTTAAAAAAAGAAAATAAATCTTTATTCTAACCCAGTTGTTACACAGTGTGAAAACTGAAGTGGTGGAAGATGGGGGAGGGGGGAGACATTTAGAAATACTGTACAATTATTTTGCAAACAAATCTGCATTACACCAAATAAAACTTCATTTATTTCAGACTGCATTTAGGAAACAGGAAGAGAACATAGCAAGCAAGATTCACCCTAGTGAGCAGTCAGTCTGAGCCTAGTGTAGCTGACATTTGCAATCTTTTGAGTTACATTACATTACATTACATGAGCATCATTTGGCAGACTGACATTTAGCTCAAAATCTGAGTATTTTGAGGTTAAGGGCCTTGCTCAAGGGCCCAGCAGTGGCAGCGCTTAGATTTAAAATCCTGATCTTCCAATCAGTAGTGCAACATCTTAACCCCCTAAGCCTCCCCCTGCCCCAGAGGGGTCCAGAGTACTACAACACCACTTCCCCTGCACCTTTCCATCCCATCTCAGCCCATCTAAACCCATCCCTAGAAGAGCTGTTCTTAGGATGATATTGTGTCATCTTCCATCTTGAGAGTTATATCATCACCACAGTCCACACTGTCACTCTGCATGCTGAAATTTTGCTGTTCCGAGTGTTTCCACATCTCGGTCTCGAACACATCTTTGTGGCAAATTCTTTCCCATGGAGAAAGTCGGTTTGGGCGTTTACTGAAAGAAATGGGATATGGTGAACATCAGACAGTGAACTGCACTTGATCAGGTGCTTAACGATCTTCATGGAAGTTACTTAGGCGATCATAGTACACATAGGCAAATGAAAACATACATCTTGAAATACCAAACTGCTCCTGTTCCTGCGATTATCAAGAGCACCACAATAAGGATGACACACGGTATCAACACTGTTGTGGGGAATGGGAAGACAAAATGTTAGCGCTGAGAATTTTAATGAACACTAAGGAATACTAATAATATTTAAACTATGACACTATTTTAAAAATGTCCATGAATTGTGATTGAATCCTACCTCTGAAGGAGTTTCCTTTTCCAGAAGCAGTTTGCCCATCTGTTTCATTAGAAGAAATGGTTACAGAGGAAGAGTAAGTGAATGGATGTGAGGAAAGATTCATAGAAGAGGAGAAAGTAAAAACTGAGGAGGAAATAGAGGACGAGTATCCATGACTTGGTAGGGAACTGGAAGGCTGGGATGTTTGAGAGGTCTTTGTGGTCATAGGGGTAAAAGTAGAAGAAAATATTGTAGGTATCACAGAAGGGTTGAAACCAGGGGAACTGGGTTGTGGAGACTGGGAGGAACCCACAAAGTTTTTGTTGAGTCGAGTTGACAGAAAGAGCAATGGGGAGGTTGTTTTTGTGCTATTCCTCTTATCAAACACTGCTGTCATATTCAGGGTGGTGGACATGGTTGCTTTGGTTTGACCTGCAGGTCAGAGGACACATTATATATGCTATTATGTGCAAGATTTCTGCAAATAGATCGTTGCAATATAGTCTTAGAAAAGTCAGAGATGTGATTAGAAATAAACATAAAAAATAACATAATAATAATAATAATAATAATAATAATAATAATAATTTTTAAAAACCTGTTGAATTGAAGCAAAACACATCAAATAATCGACTAGGAGAAGCAGCCCAAACAATGGTTCCAACTTTATTTTGGCCACAGTTTTGATTTTGCTCAGTTCGAGGGATAACAGCAATGTTCTCCATAACCCAACCATATCTGCAAAGTATAAATATGGAGTAACTTGAATATGACAATATTATAATGTCAAAACCATACATTCACGTATCCATTAAATGCCAACCCATTATCCCTAATTAATGTGTTTAACTGTACCTGCAAGTCTGTAAGCCACTGCTCTGCGCAGTCTCCACTTGAGCACGAGTGGCTATACTAACACCCAGACTTGTGCATACATTTATAGCAGTAGTGGCATTGAAGCTGTATGGTTGATTCTTAAGCTTGACAATAAATACTTCAGCGATCCCACCATTTTCTGGATAAACTGTAAAATCCCAAAATGAATACTAAGTGACAATGC
The DNA here is from genome assembly GCA_030068315.1 of Chrysichthys thysi. Lineage (NCBI taxonomy): Eukaryota > Metazoa > Chordata > Actinopteri > Siluriformes > Claroteidae > Chrysichthys > Chrysichthys thysi. The sequence continues at coordinate 9,536,822 of JAQLOM010000036.1, read as the reverse complement.
ACTGAGCCACTACATGTTCCAAAAAGCAACTTGTTACATATAGGACTACAATAATTATTGCAATAAAAATCAACAGGGTTCTAAGGAACTATTTTTTTCCTCCATAAAACATTCCATTCCTGTGCCATATTTGTAAATAGATTTTTTTAAAGGGTTTTTTATTATTATGTTAATTAATTTGGCCTTACCTTGGAGCTGGCTGAGATCTAGACTGGCTGTGCCTAGCACCAGAGAGAGAAAAGAACACAACACTGAACCTAATCTGGACATCATTGTATTGCTCTTGAAATTGTGCTTTGCACAAAATGTACTACCATACCCACAGCTAAAAACAGGAGGAAACAGGAAACCAGAAACTGAGGATGTTCTGTTAGGAGACCTTCTAGTTGAGGGCAAGAGGGTATGTATTCCCAAAGTAAAGGTCATAAGACAAATAATGGTTTGGTACTGAACCCACAATACAAAACATTTCAAAAAAGATTTCTTTTTGATCATCTTGTTTCTGTGGTTGGCAGGTTTTACAATTGCACCTAAGAAATTCCTGAGGCCTGTCATCACGTCGTGCTTTTGGCCTATGCATATAATGAGGTGACTGATATTCAGCCTATGTGTGCAAAGAGTACTCCAAATATGTCTTAGTCAGCAATTCAGGCAGAGGAATTTTACTCGTGTGCGAGTGCAAGGGCAGTGCACTGTATGCTACTCAACTAATAAGTACATTTTTTACACATTAAATCTGGTACATATCCCGAGCAATAAGTGGCATTAACAGAATATACTGTACGTACTGTATTGATGCAGGAAACAATGTTTAGGAAAAGATGTATCATAAAACCATAATTAATCAAATATTGATATCATTCAATCAATCATCATCACCATCATGTGCCGTGTCTAGTGCAGACATTGGCCATCATGGTCCTCTAGTTGTTACGATCATATGCAGTCTTGATTACGTTTCTAGGTGATGTGTCAACTCCATGCCATCTCATGATATTATCTAACAGTTTGCCCCTTTGTCTTCCTCTTGCCCCTTTTCCTTCTATCTTGCCAGTTATTACCAGATTCTCTAATCCCCTTTTTCTTACAACATGCCCAACGTATTCCAGCTGTTGCTTCTTTATGACACTGAACAGTAGGCGTTCTGTGCCGGCTACTTATAACACATCATCATTGGTTGTCTTATCTATCCATGATATTCTTAACATTCTTCTCAAACACCACATTTCAAAACTCTCTGTATTGTTAGATATTGATTCAATCAGTATATAATATCAAATCCAGGGTCCCTGGTTAGATCCTGAGCTTGGGGTTAATGACCGTGCCGAATATTGCATGTTCTCCCTGTGTATAAGTGGGTTTCCTCTAGGTTGACCTGCTTCCTCCCAATGTCACGCCACACACACTACACTGCCCCGAGGTATGAATGAGTGTGTGCATATGTGTGTGTGGGTTTCCCATGAAGGATGTATCTCTGCCTCATTACCTGGGATAGCCTCTGCGACCCTGACCAAGATGGAGCGGTTACTGAAGATTAATGAATGAACAAATCTCTCAGTCACACTGATAAGTAATTCTTCCCCTTGCATAATCACCCCATCTGTGTTATCGTTCCCATTTCCTTGGCAAATTTGTTTTCTCATTCCAGGAAGCACATTCCTTTTCAGCTTCCTGCTACTGATCATAAGGGTTAGTATTATATGAATATTCCATATTCCAATATTATTTCTTTTGTTTTAAAACATGACTTGACAAATAGTGCTTCTTATAATGTGTATAATCATGCAAAATCGAAGGCCTCGCCAACTCAATGGCCTAAAACGGCATCTGTTCCAGGAGCATTGGGGTGTAATGGGGGCATCAAAGGTAAAGGATAATAAATGAAGGAAATTTCTGTTTTTTGTTTTGTTTTGTTTTGTTTTGAAGTTGGTTGGCACTCCATATTTTCCACAGGCTAAGATTCCTCTGAGATTCAGATATATAGGTTTTTTTTTGTTTTGTTTTTTTATGTTGGCAAGTGATCTGATAGCTTTCATTTGGTGTGGATTCAAACAGGAAAAGTTGATTTAAATGGGACTTTTTGACAAATCTCCTATTCAGCCTACTCCTGTCAACAAGCCTCAGAGTACGCAGACCTTCCATGGGCTGTGATTTAACATCCAGTATGATGCCATGTTTAGTGGGGAAAAGCTATCCCCACTCACAACTGGCTCTGAAAGTACATACCACACTGCAAGAGATATTCCAGAAACTTGTTTCATTCTGTTTCATGTGTTACCATCTCAATTTAACACCCCCAATAGATTCAATACTGTACATTTTCACTGCTTCTTTTGTATATAAAATGTACCCATCTAGATTTGTAGACAGGTGACAAATTAAAGGAAGAGCCAACATCAAGTGTGCAATTCATGTGTTGGGTCACCACGAGCCTCCAGAACAGCTTCGATGCAAGTTGACATCAATTATACAAGTTTCTAGTACTCTACCGGACACCATTTTTCTAAAGGATAGTCCCCTTGGAATTGGTGGAAATTGGCGTTTCGACGATTGGTAGTGGAAAGCACACCAATCCAAAGTCTCTCATCGGGGTTCAACAGGACTGAAATCTGGTGATTCTGCATGCCATAGTATATGATTCACATTGTTGTCATCCTCATCAAACCACTCGGTAAGCCTTTGTGCTCTGTGGATGTGCTAACCCTACTGTAACCCTATGCTTGGGAAATCTACTGTAAACTCTGTAGCTATCTAATTCTGGATACCCCCCTTCTTGTACTTCCTTACAGTCTAATTACGTTTTGCATCTACATTTTCAGTCACCTGAAGAACAGCTGCTTTTCTGTTTCACGTAGTGCACAAATGCCCAAGCATCACAGTTATGCAATGCATGCTTTAAACCCAAATTTCCAAACCTGCTTATTGATATCTTTTCAATAGAGCCATAGGTCTTAATGCCACTTCACTTTAGTCACTTCCCATTGAAACACAAGCCTGTCTTTGTGATTGTAGCTTCTGTCATCTGGGGCCCAGTAATGAGTCCTCAAAGTCACATAGACATCTTCTCGTCTTTCTGCTTATCTTGATTCAAAATCAAGGGCCTGCCCAGCATTTTTATGCATAGCAGAGAAAAGGGAAGAGTATGCGTTTATGTCATGTTTCCCCAACTCTGTTGTAATTTCCTTTGTCATCATCCATTTGTACACAGTCGTGTTACCACTTACTGGCAAAAATGTATTTTTTCCCTTGCATTATAATTGTCGCCTTGTGGCATCGTTTTTTTTAATCGCTCTACAGTATATTACTATATGACTTCCAGTTCTTTTATTTAAATCTTTGCAAGTAAAAATATTTTCCAAAATAAGTCCTGGTTATAGCATTGCACCCATGATCAGTAAAAAAACAAAACAACCCCAGCTTAACAAGACTTTACAGAACAAGTGGAATTTACTCTGCTTGGTCTGCTTAAATAATACATTGGTAACGGAAAGGTCTGTGAATCACTCATGAGCACGACCCTTGTAGGGTTTCAAACGCATTCACGTAGCCCGTCATGGCACTGTGGCCTTGCAGACCTGTAGTGTCTGAAAACACAAACACTTTTTTTGTGTTTTCATGCTATTCTGCATTTGTGGTTTCAATACACAAGTCAAATGCTCTTTATAAATGTTTAACTCCTTATGAGCATAATGACATTTATATATACATAAGACAACACATTAAAAGGTTAAATACTAATATAAATGATGCTTTGTGTAAAAATTAAGACCAGTTACAGCAGGTGGACATGGATCTGGTGATATTAGTTATAGCAGGAATGGACTTTGTTTCACCCTCTTTGCATGCATAGAGATTCTACGCTTCATGAAAAGGTATCCGATGGCTTCATCGATTATTAACTAGAACTGTGAGCGCGCGAGTCTTCACGTGCCCAACTATACACAGTTGGGATTATTTTTCTAAGCTCTAGCACAGTATCAGCAGCACACTTACACTGTTCTCCTGTTCTCCTCCCAATCTTAAAAACCTTGACACCTGGTGTACATGAACAGCACCTGATCACACCATGAGCCTGAGGACTGTGTCTCATGGAGACCTTCAGAATCTGTCTCTGTCAAAACTGCCAGCTTCAGACAATGGCATGTTCAAGTCTTACTCAGTCAGCAGCAACATCGGGAGCCGATTCGGGAAGGAGAGCATGGAGGAGATCAAGGGAGTGTCAAAACCATCTCATCCTCCTCGGAGGCCTGTGAGGGCGGTGAGGCCGGTGAGTGCTCTCAGTGTCAGCGGTTCCTTCCTCCAGATTAATCACCTGCAAGGAGAGCTGGTACGCAAGAGAAAGGTGAGTGCTGGTGCTAAATGGTGCTAAGAAGTAGTAGCTAACATAATAACAACATCTGGTCAGGTGTTTAGTTACGTGATTACAATAATATAGACTAAGGGAAACAAAGGAGTATATGATCATGTTTCACATTGTGTTTGCTCTGTAGACATAAAGCCAGCATGTCTTTGGCTAACATTTCAGCTATGAGATTTGATGGTCTGATTGTCACACCTGACAACTTGGCTATTTTCTTTAAATAGGTTTAACTGGAAGGTAGTGTCACGCTAGCAGGCGACTTTAAATCTTTACGATGGCTTTTTTTTTGTCTGTTTCCACAAACAGACCCTCTTGATCCTGAAAAGATCATCTCTGCATGCTAATGAATCTAAAATAGTAAAAAATAAATAAATAAATAAATAAAAATACATTTTCCAGATTGTGCCTCGGCCGATGTGGGTATGGAAACAGGCAGTAACATGTTTAAGCAGTGAAGTTTTTCACACGGCTGTGAAAAAATTATGTTTAGACATACATACATACATACATACCAAGTGACATAGATACATAATTTGATTTATCCACTGGGCAACTAAGATGAAAAATAAATAAATAAATAAACAATCAATAGCCTGGACACCACAACTCCTGGTCCACTGCTAACTACCTTCCCATGTCTTCAGGAATGCGAGGACCTAAAGAAGGAAAACAAGTACCTATCCAGTGAGATTCACATGGAGAGGATCATGATGAGAACGGAGAATGAGCTTACCATGAGGAACCTTAGAAATCTTAACCAGGAGTTACAAGCCCAAGTTAAAGAGGTACACAATTTCAGAGCCAGAAGAGCTTTTCGGTTTTCTAAATCGTAGGCCATACTATAGATGACTGTATAGTCTTTTTTCTTTTGGTGCTATTAGTTAAAGCAGAAGCTGCATCTGAGCCAGCAAAGGGCAACTTTGTGCTCTAGGGCAGCAGAGGAGGCAGACAAGTCACGGAGCGAGGCAGAAAAGAGCCGAACACTGGCAGAGGCTCGGACACTGGAGAGCAAAGGAGAGAGAGATGAAGCACTGGCTGATAAAGTGCAAATTACTGAAGAACTGCACAATTTGAGTAAAGAGGTACATACGTCTCAGGAGTGGACCATTGACTGAAGATGCGTACCTCCTCTTTTTCCTGTTTGTTCAGGTGTTTGTACAGTGACACCCACTGGGTTAACTGGTATTAACCATCAGCTTGCTTGACACTGTTTTCTACAGCACAAAAACCTGCAGCTCCTTCTAGCGCAGACTGAAAAGAATTACTTTGAGGCCATGTTGAAACTGGAGAGGATGTCTGGAGAGAAACAGTTTCTCCTACATGAGAACAAGGGTTTGGAGGATGAGAAGAACACCCTACGGCAGAAGTGTAAAGAGCTGAGCGACGAAAATGTAGCAATCAAAGAAAAGTGAGACCATTCATCACTGAATTTAGGAGCTGTTGCTGATGTGAGTTTGCACTAACATCTACGGCGTCCTGTCTGTAGGGAGATGACCTGGAGACGCAAGGCTGCAGCCGCTGAACAGCAGAGCGAGACGGCCATTAAGCAGCAGCAGCAGGCTGAGCATGAGAGCAGACTGGCTAAGAGAGAGAAAGACAAATCAGTTAGTGAATGTCTCAGCTGGCGGGAAAAACACCAAGCCCTAGCAGACATCTTCAGAGCACAGGAGGACCTCATGTCACAGAGGCAGAACAAAGCAGTAAGTCTCACAAATCATTTGTGTACTAGTTTATAAATGAATGCAATTGCAGGTGTGATCAAAATCTGTTTTTTTTTTTGTTTTTTTTTAATCCAGTGTCAAGCAAACATAAAAAGCTACTTTCTTTGTATGACTGAAAGTGACCAGAGGATTAAGATCCTAAAAAACCACGATGGAACTCCAAGAAATTTCATGGTACTCTTGCTTTCCCTACCATAAACCTTTATTGATTACAATAAAATGCAAACGAGCGAGTCTAATTAGGTTTTATAACCACTTAGGAGGGAGATCCTGTGTACATTTCAACAGCTCAAGTTGGTGATGAGGATTCAGAAAAGAGCTCAGGAAGGTACAGCACTCAATCACATTTCCCATCGTCTGCTAATCTTATGAAATCTTATGAAAAATTGAAAATGCCTGATCATGAGACTTGCCGTGAAATGGCTCCTGAGCATGCATTTGTTTTCTTTTAGGACACTTCTCAGGGTTGCAGCTCCCACGGTAGGACGAGACTCTGGACCAGCTCACTTCAGTGAACTGTCACCAATGGGATCAGATCCCCATGACAGCAGTGCTCTGAGGAAAAGTAGAAAAGTGGTGGAATATTTCTGGATTCCCACTGATCAAGAATAATCTGTTACCAGCAACAGCTTGAGGACTTTAAAGCACATCACTGATTAAAAAATCTGTATGAAGCCAACATGGTTACACGTGATCAGATTCCAGTTTGGATTTTAAACCAAAAATTTTTGACCATTTTGAAACTGCTTTGCAGTATGTGATACCAGTGGTCTTATAAATTGACTGCATGTCACACTGTACAAGATCAGTTCACATGAGCTGCAAGATAAATTATGATTAACATTCTCTCATGAGGGTGAGAATGAAATGATGACCTTGTTTTCTGACATTTTAGCTGCCCATCTTTTATCACCAAAAATGCATTATATCGACTACTGATTTTAACTTGTGATCAAGAAATTATTTCAGTTAGCATTTTCTCCCCCTCCATCTGCAACAGCATTATCATGAGGAAACTCGTATAACGCAAAGCCGTTTGGAGTCTAAACCAGTCTTTATGCATTTAAAACAGGAAGCTTCAACTTTTTGGTAATCAATTTCCTTTACTGAAAGTGGAACAGTAGAGTAGCATACAGAGCACTAAAAACCTTACCATGACATGACCGTGAGTTATATATTCTTACATACACATAGCCACAAACACCTCAGAAAATAATGGTGAGAAATCAATGCAAGTCAAATCAATTTAAAACACTTGTCAGTAACAGGTTTCCTGTGCATTACTTATTGACAAGGGCAAAAGCCTTTCATTTAATCTGAATACAAAACGCCGATGATGGGTTATCTACTCATTTTTTAATATTTAATGTTTTTATGATTAAAATATCCACTTTGTTGAGTTTTTGCTCCTAATAGATTTTATTCCCAAGGCAATAACAGGCTACTGCATCTACCATTGCAAGCACATTGCAATAATACTGCAGACCATTTGCTATTGCAACACGACACCTGACAAAGGCATTACTTTTCCATTACGGAGTCAAATGCTGAAGTCAACACACAAATGCAGGAGAACATGGATATTAAGCTGTCACCATTTTGATTTTTTTCCTTTCTTCCTTGCGATCAACAATATTCAATAAAAATTAAAGCTTTGCTGCAAATCCTGGAAACAAGTAGTGTGTTTAAACATGATTTTCTAAACGAGGTAGAACCGGACAACTACCAACAGGTTATAGAATCAAAAGATCTCTGATTAGAGTTTGAAGGTCATGCATGTTGAAGGATAAACAGACAACGCACTACCTGAAGTCACATGGCCTTATTTTGTGTGCTCTTTAGAAGCAGCCATCTAGATGAAAATCAACCAAATTTGTTTAAAAAAAAAAAAAATAAAGAAAAAAGAGAAAGAAAAAAAAACATGCTAAAATGACTTAAGCCAAATCACACAGGCATTTATTGTTGTGCTAATAAATCTAGGACTAAAATTGCCACTCTGAGTTAGCTGTTAAGCGAGCCCCAATATGCAACTTTCACCAGTAAAGCAAATTGATCTATATTAAATGTAACTAATATAGCCTTATTACATGAACAGACAATATTTTTATTACAGTAATACGGTTTCAATATGTTCACTGGATCTAGCAACATAGCAGAATGTGTTGTGGAGGTGAAAAGCGTGTGCTGCTGCAATGGGGCAGGGTCTAGTGGATTTTGTGATGGGTAATCTTTTCCTTCAGTCAGCCTCCTCTTCGGACTCCTCTTCTTCAGCTGTCTCCAGCCATGTCAGCCACTGATTCACCTAGAGAGAGGTAAAGAAATGGCTTTATTCCTGCATTTACTGCTACAGTAGAAGCATTACACGTATATGAAACAGCACAATGTCAAACATGAATTAATCACTTAAATTGCAATACCTTGAATAGGCTTTTAATCATTGCACTTAAAAAAAAAAAAAAAAAAAAAAAAAAAGTCCCTCTCAAAACTAAATTTTCGAGCCTGTTACGGTAATATCTTGACAATGCTTTAAACAAGAAATACCTGGAATAAGGCTTTTCCTTTTCCAGGGAACTCTTGGGTAATATCTTCTTTCCAGGCAAGGAAGGCATCCTCTTCAATAATCTCCAGGTCATAGAAGTGAACAAAGTAACGAAGCAACATGCCTAAACAGGAGAAGCCAGGAAAGAGCACTCGGATCATTAGCATTTCTGAATCCTTGCATGAATGAGCTAGAATTCAGGAAGCAATTGTTAGTGGCTTACCTTTGGGAAAAGCGTACGTGTTGCAGTGCACCTGTAGAGCATACAGGGCACTTACTTGAAGGTCAGTGTGGTCGTGGAGGAACTTCTGCATAACCGGCTTGAAGGACAGAAGCAGCTGCTTTTCCTGTTCCAACTGCTCTTTAGTGGGGGCACTCAGGTTGTCATCACTCTCAGACAGGCACAGCTCAGCTGAGATGTACTGCAGGAAGCTGAAAGGCAAAAGAGGAATCAGGCACTACCCTAATACTAAGGTTAGGGGTTTGTGGATATGATACCATTATAATATTGTGGATACATAGTGGGCTAAACCTTCAGACTATAATAATAATAATAATAATAATAATAATAATAATAAATTAGTTTTGGCCTCCATGCCTGGTCATAAGAATGTTGATGAAGCCCTTGTCTGTGTGAAGTTTTGGTGAGATGTTGTCCTTGATCCATTTATAAATGCTCTGCGGAGCAGGGTCTGATTTGATCTGCTTCAGGAGCTCTTTTTCTAATTTCATCAGGGGAAAGAGAAAGCTCAGGCCCTTCCCTTCAAGGATCTCCACCATACGGTCCTTATTCTGATCAATTTCTGAAAGGAAGGGAAAATCAAAACAAAAAGAAAGACAATAAAAAACACCCATAATCCTCGTCAGTGACACAAAGGTTCAATGATTATTCATTTCATTTGTTTTAACTGATTCATCAGATACTCCAGTTCCACTTTCAGGACACAGATTACACATAAAACAACACACACATATGCTAAAACACAGTCTGGAAAGGGAAGCACATACCTGGGAGCATCTTCTGCATGTTAACCTTGCTTTGCTGGAAGTGCTCAGTGAGCCAATCACGGTCCTTCAATTTAGATGCTTGCTGCAGGCACAGCAAGAAAAGGGGGAAGTGGGTGCCATTTTCAAGAGGGTGAGCCAATTCTGCAATGCTGACAAGCTCAGCAATGACAGCCCTCGCAGCAAACTGAGCCAGGTAAGACTTCACCAAAGGGACATCTGTCTCAATCTTAGGACACTGATCCAGCACATTCATCAGAGCCTGGGGGGGAAAAAGAACAAATTGTGAAACATGCATTAGTATGAATATCTATCTAAAAAAATGGAGACATTTTATGCAGCTATTCAGAAATTGTACCTGCATGAAATTTTCTCCGGTAACAAGTCCTTCTGTGCGCAGGGCGTGAATCAGAGTGCTGACATGCTCTTTATCTTCATCAGACCACTCCAGGGAACACAGGATAATCTTGCTCAACAATTCTGGCAGGAAATGTCTAGGAGCCTTCATCTCTCTCACACTATTGACTGCATCCTCCACATTCTTACTCTTCAGGTATTCCGCTATTAAGTTTTCCTAAGGGCACATGTCAGTCTCTGGTGTGATTTTTTTTTTATTACAAGTGGAACACATTTACCACATTCAATAATTAAATGTGTACATGTATGCACATGAAAGCATATAATAAAGCCTGGAATCTAAATACATACAGTCATTTTGAGCAACTCCTCCTTGGTAGGGGCAGGCTTCTTACTGGTCTTCTGAGGTTTTTCTTGGATCAAAGGAGGATTGGTTTTTAGACCGAGCTGTGGAGGCTTCACCATGATGGACAGACAAGTATTAAAAAAAAGGACAAAAGGAAGTGTGAAACAATTAGTATTCCAAAGAGATGCATCTCATCACATCATATCAATTCTTTTACTCAAAGTAATTATAAAGGTGTGCAACCTGTCCAAGTGGTGGTGTCTGAGCACTGGGTGGCATCATGGTTGGAATCTGAGGCTGAAGCTTCGATACTTGGTTCTTATTCAACATGAATGACTGAGCTGGTCTCAGACTGATCTACAAAAACAAAGATGGTTAAATCAGGTTGGTATGCAAGTGTTCACTGTGTTCACAATACGCGGTAAAAATCTGCACCCTCATCTCTCATAATCGCAATCAACGGACTAGTTGTCAGCTTGAGAGAAGAGAATAGGAGAAGAAGGAACAGAGGAGAGAAAAGATAGAAAAGCTGACATCTAGAAAAAACCCTCAGAATAACGCGTCTTTTTATAATCACTGGGTGCACAAAGCAACAACTGATCATGTTTTCTTCTTGTGGTTTACCTCATCTGCATTGAGTTGCCCCTTCTTGAAGCGTGGGTGCATGTCCTTGGACTGAACTTGCTGCTGGGCGGAATGGATCTGGAAATGCTGATTCTGTCCCTAAGGTTGGGAGGGGGACGTATTTGTATTAGAATACAGTGGAACCTCTGGTCACGAACAGCTCCAAAGATGAACAAATCAGTTTCCAACCACAAAACCCGTCAAAATTTTGCATCTGGTCATTACCACATCATCGGTTGCTGAACAAGCACAGCCCCGGCCATTTTCCATTTCCGCTTCATACATGCCATTTTCTGTTTGTGTATTGCGCACCTAACAAAGATGTGTGTTTCCCTTTAAATTGGTCTCGGTCAGACGCACGTTCTTTGGCTGTACAGTAACCTCCTCCCCGCCCATCTTCCTTCTCACTTCCTTAACGCCAGAAGTCAAGACATGCAAGGATACTTTTCTTTGTTGTTTACAGTAAGATTTTGTATAATTAAGTATTGTTTAAACTTTGATTTTTTTTCTGTGCTTAAAACTCATCCAAAAAATGGTCAATGCATTTTCCGTTGTGTTTCTCTGCATTTTTGCTCTATAAGCTTCATTATGGGTCCCAAGAAAGTGGAAATGGTAGCGAGAGTAAGAAGCCTAAGCATATAACAGTTGAAATAAAGAAAGAATTAATCGCGAAACATGAGAAGCTCCACCAAACCCTCCGCCACCGTCCACCTACGCCAGCGACTACGTCTCCACCGCAAAAGGTAACATGCATTAAAATCATCTGTTTATTTCATTTACGTTTATTTTTCTATATTTAAGGTTATTTTAATATTATTCTATGTTTTACTGCCCCACAAACAAATAATTCACTTTAACATGTTTTTGAGGGCTGAAACACAATAGAAAAAAATTGATTCGGGTCACAGAGGTTCCACTGTATCTTAATGTGCTCATGTAAATATATCTACAGAAACGTACATGTATATAGTTGCAGTATTTAATGAAAACACAGAATTTTTATATTAAGAGCTTGGTGCCATTATAGCCCCACTGACCTACCTGATTAGACTTCATAAAGGGGTTAATAGCCAAGTCAAACTGAGATGGCTGTGCAAAAGCCATGTGGCCATTGAAAAGCGGGTTTGTGCGGTGACGTCCCAGAGTGGGCGAGAACCTGTCCTGGATTACTCCTGGTCCAGTTCCTATTCCACAGCCTACACAAATGAATTAGGTAGATTTAACACACACTTAAACTAATGAAATGATTAGAAGAAGACAAGATGTTCCATAAAAATAATGAACATTATGTTCACTGGTAATGCCAAACTCACCTGGCATTTGGCCAAACATATCAGCTAATCCTCCCAGAGTTTCTCTGTCCAATTTCATCTTGAATGGCATGAAGGGCCCTTCCAGAAAGAAGTCCATTCTCAATCCGTGGTTCATGGGTGGAATGAAGACACCCAATTCCTGGAGAAAGGAGGACATTTAATTAACCACTGCAAAATCAAATAAGGTGGAGAAGAAGGACTGGAAAATTTCTTAAAACAAAAGATTAGGAGACAAAGCAGTATTTGACCTTCACTGCCTCCTGATGAATCTGATTAATCGTCTTTGGTCCGTTGTCAATAAAGGCTTTGCGAGGAACCCAATTGTTCTCCCGTAGCTCCAGCGTGTCTTGCAATAGGAAACGAATCCTGGCTGGCATGTCCTTGTTGTTCATTAAGGATCGCATGCGACCAAAGTACTGATCCATCAAAGACTGTGGGTTTAAGAAAATTTGTTTATGGTTACCATAAAACTGATAGTTAACCTGTGTTATGAGGTGATAATATTCCTTAAACTGTCCATTTACCTTGGCTTTTTCATGATCAAGTCTAGGACCCACAGTTCTCATTATCTGACAGAGGCACTCCAGATCCTCCCCCATATCCTTAAGTTGGATCCTCTTCTTCTTTTCCAAAAGCTTATGGGAATAAAAAAAATAAAAAAAAAAAGGCAGTACAAAAAACTACCATAAAATATGAAGAAAAAGGAAAATGTAGCACATACTACTTACTGTTTTGATGCACTTATGAAGGATAGATTCATGGATGAGATCAAGTTTGCCAAGTTCCCCAATGAATTTAATGTTACCAAGCATCTTGAGCTTGGCGATGGCACGCTGCTCCTCTTCTTCTGAAGTGAGAGGGCCGTCTTTTTTGTCATAGACTACAAAAAGGAGTGTGAAGAGTACAAGTTCAGCAACGATCTCGAATTCATAACTAAACAAAGAAGGGGAAAATCGGCTATACTCACTTTCAACATTTTTGGTGCGGTTCTCAAATTCATCTTGAAGTTTGGTGATCAGAAGTCTTCTGAAGGTCTATAAAGCATGGCAGCAGGATTTAGTCACAAAAAATTGAGGGACTCAGGGTTTCAAAACTGTTCATGGTACTGCAAACTTACTGTACTCTGTTTTGGTGGGGTTTGAATCTCAGGTCCTGGGCCGTCAAAGTTTGGTGCATCCTCTGCCAAACGCAGACATAGCTGAGCATAGAGTGAGCTGTATTTTGGCTCTTCTAGGGCTTTGTCTACGATCTACAAAAGGAGATAAAGTAAGACAACTCTTATAAAATTGGAATCCAGCACTAAATTACTTAATGAAGATGCATCAAGCTTTTGAAAACCTGTTTCAATGGCAACGCTAAATAATGAAATCCAAGCTCCTTTCTTACTCAGATCTACAGTAACAACTTAAAGTGAATATATTAAAAACAATTCACATAAAATAGTGTATGCATTTTAATGCCTTAAAATGCTAAAAATATATCATAGGAACTCTACACCTGCACAAATTAGAAATAGCTATCCCAAACAGCTAACCAGCTTGGCTCAGCTTTGTCCAAAGACAACATGCTAATTAAACAAATCTTAAAATCCTAAACATCAAAGCATGCAGAGGTTCTAATGTGGTGTCACTAGGGCTCACCCTAAAATGATATTTTCCAACATTTTCACAGAAAGGATATTTATCACAATATGCTATAAAACGACAAAAGAACATGCAGCACATGCAGATTGGAGCCAGGGGGAGATCATGAGCTCTTGTGCACACAGCAAGTTTGTAATATAATGAACCTAAGATGTAATAAGCTAATTTGATGCATCATCCTATATTACACAGGCTCTTCACTGATGTATTCATGGGAGATAAAACACTGCAGCTAACTGTACATTTCAAGACGACAGCTGATCTCTGGTAAACCACGATACTCATGATATTCAACTGGCTCACAATAAGAAGAATAATATCACAATGATAATTTACTGATGCATCGCTCAGCCCTAGTCATCACCCCATACTGATTTGTGAGAAAGTCACTGCTTGAACAGAAATTTATTAAATTAAATTCCATTTATACAGCACTTGAACAATGGACATTGATGTCTCTAATGAGCAAGCCAGAGCTGGCAGCTTTTATGCAAGGAATATAACAAGGAGGCTTGCTAGAATAGTAAAATAACCAAATAGCATTATGTAATGCAGCTACCACCCAGATGTTTTCAACACCACCCTGGAGAGGAGCTTCTGATAACAGCATGGCCCAAAGTGTTTTATTCCTCTTATACCACAGCAATGTCAAGGACACCCCATTTTTTAATTAAACAAATTTTTCTGTTTTGTTTGAATTATCATAGCAAAAGTTATGTTTTCTTTTCTTCACAAAGATCCATAAAAATTTGGACAAGGCATTAATTTACAGTGTATATAAAAAGTCTACACACCCCTGTTTCAAATAAGAGACTTTTAGCATACTTCTGAATATGAGATGTGAATGGTTCACTGTGTGTGATACACCCCCAATTGGGAGAAGAAGGAGAAGAAGAAGAAGGAGAAGAAGAAGAAGAAGAAGAAGAAGAAAGGGGTGTGCATACTTATGCAACCAGGTCATTGTAACTTTATTTTATTGGTTTGTTACCCTAAAACATTTGTTGTAATTTCACACTGAAGGTGGATAAAGCCCTGACATGATTTAATTTAATTTTATATTTTTTTACTTCACATAAACCTGCCATTTTAACAGACTTGTGTAGGTGTGTAGACGTTTTATATCCACCGTATCCGTCTAGCAGTGTACTGCAGGTGAAAAGTGCATGAATTACAGCGCTTTATAAATTCTACTTCGGTCCTATTGACAGACAAACATGCCCACACCTTAAGCTGAGGTGGTATACTTTTAATTAGCCTTCCTTCTTCCATCGCCTTCCTTCTTCCATACTCTTCTCTTCCCATTTTTCTGGTACATGTAGACCATCGTCTCATTTGTAAGATGTTGTTCCAGAGTTGTTCGGGCCGCAGTTTTTGGCAAACTCTAATCTGGTACTTATGTTTTTGCAGTTTACTAATAGTTTATTTTATATTCGTCTCTACTTAATTGTTGACTTTGATAGATACACCTCATAGAGAATATTTATGATTCGCCCAACTGTTGTGAAAAGATTTTTCTTCATCAAAGAAAGATTTCCGTCATCCACCACAGAGCATCCCTTCTTTTTTAAAATGTACCAGATAGTTGATTTTTCCACACTTAATGTTTCTGCTTTCACTCTGATAGTTTTGTTTTGATTTTTCAGTCTAATGATGGTTTATTTCCCTGGTAGCGAGAGCAACATATTCTAAATGCAAATGCCACATTTATAATCAACTCTAGACTTTTTAATCTGCATATTTCTAAGTGAATTGTAAATTTCTTTTGGTCCTTAAAAAAAAAAAAATCAACCAAACAAACAAAAAAAAAAAAAAAACCACGGGGGTTTGGGAGGGTTACACGAAGTGCAGTAATTCCTACACTGTTCACTTGATTTGGATGAAAATACCCTCACATTAAAGCTACACATCAGCAATTTAAGTTGCTATTAGATTTTGCCAAATTCAATACACTGTGGATGACAGCTACAATAATTACTTTGTCATTATCCAAATATTTGTGAACCTGACTGTAAGTCTATTGTTAAGCATAAATTGTGAGTGTCTACTGTACAAGCCTCTGTGAAATATGTACAGAATATTGAAAGCATAACATTACCGCAAATATGATTAAAAATAAATAATAAAATGATTTGCTTACAGCTGCTAATAGTCAGAGCTGCTGTTACAGGCAATGTAGTTTTTTTGTTTCACCTACCAGCAAGATGATTCCTTTGAGGACGAGCTTAGAATCTACGCCCACATTGAGGAGCTCAAGGCATAGCTTGTCAAACTTTTCAGGGGTCAGTTTATTAAGTATCCTACCAAAAGAATCAAAAGATGATTAAATAAATCCTATGCATTATGTTTGTAAATATATCTGCAAATATCTAAGCTTGACAGTATTAGCTGACTTGTGAAACCATAACAAAAGACTTAGAGATACTTACCCTCTTACTTTTCTAAATATTGCATCCTGATGCTCTTTTTCATCAGTGGAGTTGACATCTCGTCTAGTGCTTCGTGAAGGGACCCATTTCTGAACGCTAGGCCCTGGGGCTTTCCCCAGGAACTCGCTAAGAAGGAACAGTCAGGGTTAAGTTAAGTAGGGTTATATTAAGTGCAGTGTAGCATCTGCATATATAGACACAGAGTGGTGCCAAAATCTACAGCTCAGCTGCAGTTTTTATGATGAGTTTTGCTACAGTGAAACACCTGGAAACAATACTTTTTTTTTGCTTTTTCAGCTAATGCAAATGGTTGCCCAGAATAAAAGCCTATTCAGTGAAGGGGAAAGGACATGGCTAAAACATATTTACACTTCTATGTTGATGAACAGGGCACTCAATCATAGAGGTGAAGGATAAAATGTAAAAATGTTTTCTTTGAGCATGCATCATATATACCTACTTCAAAATTATTTTTTTATGTATTGAGCCATTTTCTCTTCCTCTTTGGGCAGACAAGTCATGTCACTACCAAAACTGTAGAAGTTGAGCATTCATCGTTTTTAGTCAAACTGTAAATACTTCTCTTAAATAATTACATACTTTAGTATGTACAGTATAATGTAACTGCAGACTAGAAATGCACCAATGTTAACTTTGTAACAATGGTATAAGGAAGCTTGTCCACCTTATTTCAGCATTTCCATACACTCATCATTTCCAGTTATTTGAGCTGGCTAGCTTGTATTCATCATGACATATATCGACATTGCCATTTAACGTCTCATAGCTCACATTAATAGGTACAGATTCACAGAAAAACATTTTGTGCAGTCAGGGATTGCCATTATAACAGTCACAAACAAACATTTTCTTAGAGCAGGTGTGCTTTGACCAAGAAATTCACAACCAGAGCTGAATGTGGAGGCGATATGAAATAAGATCTTCTTCCGCCTCCAACAAACAAATAAAGCAACTCTTGGGCTTTGGCTAAAAGAAACCATGTTCTTTTCATTCAGACACTTCATTTTGTGGAGAGAAGTCCTACGGAGAAGCATAACGTATCCAGAGAAAAGGCTGGGTGGCATCTTGAAAAACAGACTGTTTTGATGCACATAAAATAAAAACATACAAACCTTCAGTAATTTGAACTACATGTAAACCAAGTTAAATGTTATTGAGATTAGCCAGATGTCTTGATAGCTCAGTGGGTATCAAAACTTAAGTACTGTGAGTTATTGCTAAGGGAAACGCTGAGTGACTGCAGACATGAGTTGGCTGTTCATGTCTTATCCAAAGAGGGTTCCTGAACAGAATAAATTACTGCAGCATCATCATTATAAATTTCCTTTGGGATAAATACAGCATATCTATCTATCTAGTCAACAGTAGCAATAACTCACTGCACTTCTGTTCTTTAGTACATTTACAAGAACGTGCTTATGAATCAACCCGGATATCTTGCATAAAAAGTGGAAACATTAGCTATTACTTCTGCATTTCAATATAAGGTACATACAGATCAGCTGGTCGTTTCTTTTCTCTCTTCCTGCCAGGACTTTGTTGATAGCACCTCTGTATACCGTTCTCACATTTCCAAGCTAATGTGTGTGAGGAGTCAAATTACATGTACTTATAACAGCCTCCTTGGGGGGGGGGGGGGTGAATATACCATACACACAGATCCTACATTCTTACCTGGACCTATTGCAACTGTGACCTAATCATACAGTTAAACAAAAAAAAGAGCAGGGCAAAGTTACACTTGTCATTATGTTTTAATACAGGTTTTTTTTTTCTGTGAAATTGCCCTAAATATACAGACCATTGTGGGACACCATGTGAAACGGAGATGGCTGATCTAGAACAAATCTGAAAAGCCTTGAGATATGTAAAGAAAAGAAAAAAAAAAAAGGATTTCGAAACATACTATTTTAACGCTTTGGCAAAACAAAGTCATGCTGCGTTGCCTAAGCTGGCATTACTTAAACAACCAACGACCTGCAATTACGAGAAATGCTTCATACTGAATAATGCCTCACCTGTTTCCAGCAGTCTTGGGATCGTGCTCAGGTGCACCCCTACCTCCTCCTTCGCCCGAAGAAGCACTGGAACAAAAGAAAATCCTAACTCCACAAAAAAATAAAATAAAACCCACCACCTGCAGGGCTTGACACTCACTAGTAATGAAATGATCACTAGGCTGATTAAAAGATGAGCCCAAATCATCGAGATCACACACCTGAAACGAGAAGAACCCCCTTCTGCGATCACACTCTCCACTTTGGCGGCTTGATATCGATGAATCTTCCAAAGAATAATGAAGAAAGGGTGGGGTGGAGGAAAAGCCCGAGCTGCAGCACACAGGGGCAGAAACAGCGTTAAAGGACTGCAGCAGGGCATGAACAGCACATTTATACACCATAGTCACTAATCACTGACCAACACATCTAGATCATGTTACATTTGATCTAATCACCCCTTTACTGAGGTTTTCGCCGGGTGTAAACCAAAGGCCAGGCTTTGAAGATCCTTTAGCTAGGATCCGGCTTTAGCATCCTTGGCCTGCAAAAAAAAATTTTCTTTCACAGAAAAAAAAAAATCCCCAAAGACAATGCTTTGGTAAAACATTAATCACATGCGAGGGATTTAACTACTGGAGAAGAGCCGTACAAGCAGGATTAACTCGCCAAGTAACGATTCGTACCCGAGTTTTTTTTTTCTTACGTGGTCAGTTTAATGTGTCGCATTTTTTAAATTGCGCATTTTCGCCATAGACCGCAGCTAAGCTAGCTAGCTAGCTCGCGCCGGCTAACCGGCTAGCCTACAAGACGATGTTGCGGGTTTTTTTTCCCCTCACCCGACCGAGTTAGCGCTTTCGTTAAATCGAATAGTTGTCTAGTGATTGGAGATGAAATCATTATGGTACAGGACTTAGCATTATCCGTCGGTGGTATTTAAACCCACGACGCCATTTTATAAAGTTAGCTAACCGCTAACTGCGTTGTTTGGTCGACGAGCTAAAGCTGGTCCAAGCCAGTGCTGGGGCTGAAAATCGGCTAACAGCCATTTTGAAAGGTTTACCTACATTCCGTGCTTACCTTCACCGAGGCAACTTCAGCTTTGGAGATTTTTGTTCCTAACCAAAAAGAGAAATGTAAAAAAAAAAAGTACAAACAAACAAAGACGGGTTAAAATCTACACGAGCTAATCTGTTTAAAAGGAAACGCTCGAGATCTGTCCTCACAGGGCGCTCGAGCTAGTTATCTACACGGCACCACGGCGCATATGACGTCACCCACACGGATGAGGCGATATACCGGTATGAACCGTCACGATCAAGAAACCTAAAACCGACAGACTGTTCTTCTTGGACTATGTTGGTATAGTCAAGTAAACGACTCACATTGCTCAAAATATGGTTCTAATTCGTCTTTTTTATTCATTTGTGGGCACTTTGTATGGTATTTTATTGTTTGTTTCTAGTAAGGGTTTATCATAACATCTGTATCTGGGCCTGTTTCGTGCTCCACATATTCACATCTGTATTTGTGTTTAACCAAGAATGGGGTCCCATGCACAGTGTGCAGCCTGTAAGGCGGATATGGAGCGGCAGCTCTATAAATAAAGGTACAGTATAATGTATATTTGTGCTAAAGTTGGGTTAGTAGAGCAAAACACTTAAAAAAAGCATGGTTTCGGTGCCTAAAAATTCATATCATGTTCATGATGAACATGATCTGTGAGAAGGATTGACAGGATCGTAGTTTTACACCACATCAGGCTTATTTTGGAAGGAATCTGGTACAAAAAGTAAATACAGTCGTCCCTCACCATATCGCGGTTCACCTAGCGCGGCTTCACTGTATCG
>JAQLOM010000036.1:9502609-9514910 GCA_030068315.1 Chrysichthys thysi | reverse complement strand
ATAAAACGCTTCTGGCAGTGAACCCAAGCACCAGAGGAAGATGCTTACCATCAAAGAAAAGGTGGAACTTCTCGAGATGTTAATGGAAGGCAAAAGCTACATGGCTGTAGGTCGTCAGGGTTTACAAGAGTGTGGGAAGGGATATAAAACATTTTATAACGGTGGCTGAGTGGTTAGCACTGTCGCTTCACAGTGAGAAGGTCCTGGGTTCAAGCCCCGGGTTCGGCACAGGTGCCTTTCTGTGCGGAGTTTGCACATTCTCTCCGTGTTCGTGTCCAAACACAAAGACATGCACAGTGGGGATTAGGCTAATTAGCTGCCCGTACGTGTGACTGTGAGTGTGAATGGTGGTCTGTCTCTGTGTGTCGCCCTGAGGTGGATTGGTGACCCGCCCAGGGTGTGTCCCGCCTCACACCTGATGTCAGCTGGGATTGGCGCCAGTTTCCCCCAGCGACCCTGAACAGGATTAAGCGGCAGAAGATGAAGACGAAAAATAAATATAAGGTCACTACTTTGCGGATTTCACTTATCGCGAGGGGCTCTGGAACTTAACCCCCGCGATAGGTGAGGGATGACTGTATAGTGAAGTCATTAGGTGTTTCGGGTCTTTCAACATCAGACACTGCCTCACAGGCGATGCAGCCGGGAATGATCAGGGACTACAGGCAGTTCCTGGGTTATGAAGGACACAAGTTACGGCAAATTCGATCTTACGAATGCTTAAAATAATGACCCTAATTCAGACATACAACCGCTGACCCGATGTTACGACGAATACGGCGTTGGTGCGTGACGCAAGTGGGTATTACTTTTTGTTTTTGCTCGGTGCGACACGCTTAGGCTAGTATACGCTGTAGACCGCCGTTGTGTTACGCGCTTCTTGCTTTAGCTTATCTTTTTGCCCTTTATTATGGCTCCCAAGCATAAGGTTGATTCTCCTGATGGCCGCGAATCGAAGAAAAGGAAAGCCATCACAAGGGAAGTGAAATTAGACATAGTGAAGCGGTCACAAAATGGAGAAACGCCAACAAACATTGGTCGCTCGCTTGGCCTTAGTCGGTCGACGGTCGCTACCATTATAAAGGATATGTCCCTTCCAGTGTGCAAGCCAACCACAGGATTAAAAGGTACAGTAATGAATTCTTCACTTGTTTTATTTTATAAATGTTTTAATACTAAAAATTATACTGAAATTATCATCACAGTAATATTGTTAGTATTACTTACTGTATTATTATTATTGTTATTATTATTATTACATATTAAGTATCTTTATTATATCATCTGGACATTATAGCATAATGTTAAGATCTGATTTACACCTGACCTTAGGAAAGGATCTCCGTCATAACTAGGGGACTGCCTGTATATGACCTAAAAATTATATTTCCTGACATTTTCACGATAACGATATTCATCACGACATATATCATGCTAGGAAAATAATGTTCAAAGAGGCAAAAGAACATATGTGCATGCAACGGGCACTCAAGAGCTCTTGTTCACACTGTAAGACTGTAATACAACAGGCCTAATATTTATTAAGCTATACGTATCGTTCTACATCACAGTCCTCACTGATGTATTCACAGGGGGTAAAAACACTGCAATCACCTATTCATTTCTGGAGGAAAAAACATTATTTCTGCTAAATCACAATACTCATGATAGTCACTCGACTGATATGAGCAGTCATATCATAATCACAATATTTTATCAATATATCACCCAACCCTACATCAGGGCCTGCTTTGTCTCCAAGTAGCTTATATTCTATGAATTATCCACTCATCCTTCAACTTGGCCAACATGTCTAATGCAACCAGAAACATACTGGCCTCCCCAGTGACTAAGACTATGACAAGCCCCACTGGCACCATGGATCTGTATGGATTTTGCCTATAAATAAGTCCACCGAACACAACCAGAAGCCATGTAGGTGCCTTCTCTGCTGCCTCTGTGGTGTATCTGAGGAACTTCCTCTTCTCCATACCTGTGATGCCCGGGATGCTGTAGGTCTTACAGCAGGACTGAACTGTAAAGCCTTGGCAGCCCACCTGTAATGGGCTTGCACTACACTCTCCACCCCTATCTCCAGCAGTCTTTCATCAAGCTATTTGTGTTGGGCTGTGGCTTCTATCCTATTCTGTTGAAGGCAATTGCCTTCCTTGTGGGAAATCTGGAAATCCTGAGATAAATAAAAACACAATAACAATAAAAATCCTTTCAAACCCAGCTGTTTTAACTATTTGGTAAAATAAGGCAGTGCTGCATTGCATAAGCCACCATTACTTAAACATCCAACAACCAGCATTCACAAAAAATGTTTCAAACGTAATAATGACTCAAATGTTTCCAGCACACCCCTACCCCCTCCTTCACCCAAAGAAGCACTGGAACAAAAGAAAAGCTAACTTGACAAAAATAATCCCTGCAGGGCTTGACATTCACAAATGAATAAATGGTCAGTAGGCTGATTAAAGATGAGACCCCGCTGGCGCCATGGATCTGCATGGATTTTGCCCTGCAAATATGTCCACTTAACACAACCAAAAG
The DNA here is from genome assembly GCA_030068315.1 of Chrysichthys thysi. Lineage (NCBI taxonomy): Eukaryota > Metazoa > Chordata > Actinopteri > Siluriformes > Claroteidae > Chrysichthys > Chrysichthys thysi. The sequence continues at coordinate 9,512,354 of JAQLOM010000036.1, read as the reverse complement.
CGTCAGTGCAATACTACATGACACCAGCACAAATGCTTTCCCCATCTCAGAAGAATGCATCCAATAATCATTTCTTCTGATCTGCAACCATCTAGATTGGAGGTCGTAGGCACTTGCACTGGTCTCTTGTTGATGCATGCATGTACCTCCTCAACCCCAACACCTCCTTCTCTTGGACCTGTTGCACCTGTCCTTGCCCTGGGCTTGATTGTAGCATGTTGTTGTAAAGCCACCGAGCCCTGGTTGGCTGGATGCTACTGTTCCCACCTGAACTCTCTGCTGTATACATGATTCTTGGTCTCTTACCTTCCATTTTCTCCCAGTTTTCACTATGATATCAGCCTGGGAGGCTTTTTGGACACTTGACTTGCTGTACAGCAGTAACTGTCTTGCACGGGTAACCATGGACTCCTCGGGATGCTCATGGGGAGCCTCAGTTTGTAGTTGCTGCCATACAGAGCAATACTGCTCAAGCTTCGTGGCAAGCCACCCACCTGCAAAGGAATAGACTGTAGCTCTGACTTGTCCACTAGTACCAACCATGCCTTCAACTCCTGGTTTGTGGTCTTAAAGGATGCAGCATCCTTCAGAGTGCTTTCAAAGGTCTTCCAATAGCTCTTGGCTATTGGACCGATGTTATCTTGGTGCCTCCCAAAAAACATTTGAGCTTTTTTAGTGGAAATCACAATCCACCGTTATCTAAGCTATTATATTTATTATTTAGTTCTTTTACTTCTTAGCCTGTTTGACTGGTAAACGAACAGAATGAGTTTAAACAAAATCTCAATCATTCAGAAGAATAATCCTCAATATATTCTTAGGCCTAATATAATCTTTTGTTAGTTAGTTCAGGAATAAAAAGTCAGTGGCTCCAATAAAAGCAAATTACTGCACACACTGAAACAAGGAGATTAGTTCATTAAAATATATAGCTCACTAAAAAAGATCATTAATTATTCTGTGCTGAGGGTGTTGGCGGAATTTATTTTACATTTAAAGCAGTCCCTATTTTACGTACATGCTATATCTCTAAAAAGAAATCTATTATAAGCATGAACTGGATTAAAACATCTAAAATGTATAAATGTTAGTCAAATAAATAAGGCAGTAGACGTGAAAATGCATCAAACAATTCATGCCCAATATAATTGTTATGCACCATAAAAATACAGAAAAACACGCAAACACATCCTATGAGTCACTACCTGGCTGTCATGATTGCAGCTGAATAATTTCACAATGAATTTAAATTGGCTGTATCACTCACTAGATATCCATCAAATTAGGTAACAACCAGATGCTTAAACTGCAAGCTAAAATTTCATCAATCCAAAATCCCTCTTATTATGATATTATGCCAGAATCTCTCATTCCTCATATGGTTTGTTTACACTTTCTTGGGCTTGCTTTCTCTCTCCTGGCATTAGCTGCAGCCTCCACTGATAACTGTGAAGTTGGACTTCTTTCGTGCCTGAAATTGGGGCATAATCAATTTTGCTGTATTACCTGAGCTGGGGTATGACAGACATATCTCCTGGCAATTCTAGCCTAACACCCCTGAGACAGCGCTTACTGTGAATTGCTATTACAGGATTGTCAGGGCAACTCACAGCAGCTTAGGAACATCATATTATATAGTATTTTTGTCCTATGACTCAATAATTGTGTTTTTATTTTCCAAAAAATTCTACCTACAGTAGCTTCAACTTATATAAGTGAATATTCTGTATACTCAGTAATAAGGTTTATAATGGCATTATTCTAATACATCTAAAAGTAAAATAGGTTAGCACCTAGTTTATTGGAGGTGCAATAATTTGGGATGTTAGTATATTTACAGGTAACATTAGGGATAGCTATCATTTGTGTACTTATAAACATCTCTCCAAGCATGCATTGGAATAGGGTGCCAACCATTGTCCTGTAGGACAACTTATAAGCAACAATTTTCTGTTATAATAACCTTTGCTGTTATAATAACCTCCATTCGTTTAGGGAGGCTTTCACTAGATTTTGGAGTATGGCTCTAGGGATTTGTGGCCAATCAGCCACATTTAGCATTAGTGAGGTCAGGCGCTGATGTTGGTTGAAGAGGCCTGGGGTGCAGTCTGTAGTCCAATTCATCCCAAAGGTGTTCAGTGGGGTTTAGGACAAGACCTTGTGCAGGTCACTTGAGTTCTTCTACTCCAGCCTTGGCAGACAGCCTTGGCCTTTATGGGCCTCTCTTTGTTCAGGCATGCTGGAATGTTTGGGCTAGGCCTCTTATGGTGCATTCCACCATGTCATTCCCTGCTTATAACCAGTGAAAGTTTTAACTCGTCAACTTGGGGTAGTTTTCTCACCTATTAGTTCCTTTCCTGTTCACCAATTGTCATTAAATCAGTATGGCTGCTCACATTGTGAACAGTGTAAAGTACCCCATCTCTACTTTTAAGTTCTTTAATAGTACTGTTGATGTTATAATTAGGTGTCCACAAACTATTGGCCATATAGTGTTACGTACTGTATGTGCGGTTTTTAAAATTCCATGTCTTGAATTCCTGAAATGAGAGCTAACTACATGTAATGATGCATCAGTGATTCTTAAGATTAGGGACAAAACAGGCTTTGATTTTCAGCTCTGGTTATTTTCAGCTCTTCAGTCACTGCATGGTGGAAAAGCTGTGATCTTTTGATTAAAGGATTTCTGAGGTTGCTACCTTGAAGGATCTTCTTGGTGTGGCTCTGAGGTGAATATCCTGCCTTCTTATTTTGGGCTTTTTTTTGCCAACTTGTCAAGTTTGTCTTTCAATGCTTTCATTTCTCTAGAATGTCTTTTCCTAATTTTGCAGCTTTTCCTCAAACCAGCAGATAGCTGCCTGCTTCTACCTGGCTCCTCAAAACTGATGTCTGAAGGCCTCTCTGGTGGGGTGTCATGCTGCCCTTCCTCTACTCTTTTCTTTCGTTCTCTTGATTCTTTCTGTGGTTGTTTCCAAAACTTTCTCTTTTGCCTTTTTTCTCTTTCATCCAGATCCTTGATGTTTTTTTTTTATTTTATTTTGCCCTTCTTCACCCTATTTCTCCACCTTTCCCTCTCCTTTCTTAGGAACTCCTCCTTCAACTCAGGCTGCCTGTTAAGCTGTTCTCTCTTTCTTTGTTGGAACTCTCTGTTCCTTTTCTTTCACGCCTCCACTGACAACGTCTGTCTAGCCATTCTAGCCTGGAATGCACATCATTCAGCAACCAGTTCTTTTATGATGGATAAGTAAAATTTATGAGGGATAATCATTGGCAAAACCTTATAAAACATCAAGTCCATAAGAGGTTATTAAAATTATATTTGATACAAATGCATGACTAGCAGTGAAATTCTGCACATAACTGTACAAGAGTAATGCCATGCGCATGTTAAGTAATATCATATCAGGTACGTTAATAAAATTAATGAAGAACACCCTTAAGTGGCATTTGTCAACACCTTTAGAGAAATCGTCCACACCGTCAAGCACAAATTCTGAAGCTGTTGACATCTGATGGAATGACATAATACCCCATTTTATCTTATATCACTTGTGCCTCTTGTTTATCATCTGAGGCACATGACTACCATAATCTACATATATTAGGGCTTTCTTAGAGATAATTTTACACAGATGTTGATTTTTTTCATTTTGGTGTGGCACACTATGGTTGTTACATGCAAGGTGTTAATGAATAGATCTGAATTGTGAAAAATACAAAAAACCTACCAGAGCTCGAATGTACTCATGACATGAGGAACAACAAGGAAGTGATAAAGGGGTCTTCTGAGTTTTAGTTGCCCACTATTATTCCTGACTTGTTTTTCATTACAAAAATGTCTGACGGTGTTGACAAAAACTCCAGACCCAAGTTCAATTATCACGAAAGGACCTTAAAATATTTTTAAATTGAACATTTTGACAATGAGATTAATTCCTTAACCATCTACACTTACTAATTATGATATTTAATTTTACAGTATTTTTTTTTAAGTCTTTTTAATATGTTTAAAATTCATGAGACCTGCCTCCGGACGTGCGTTTTTTTTTTCATGGACCAGTCTCATTTCATATATAATACATTTATATTCATAAAACAACATGAAATCATAAATGGTTATGCTACTTTTGTCCTAGGTAAGATTTTGGTTAGTTTTTCAAATAAAAATCTGTGTTTTATCTGTGTTTTATCGGGGGGACATGTTTTGTCCCAGGTTTCAAGAATCACTGGCATGCAGTTTCAGCAGCACAGTCTGATTTATGAACGCTATTCCATATGTCAGATGTGTGACATTTAGCAAAAGACTCTGATTTGACTTCTTGACTTCCATCAGTTACAGAAATAATCCTGAAATCCTGTCTGTGCCCTGCAAATTGTTTGACAAGTAGAACATGTTCTGCATTCAAGAATAAACAGCTGATGATGAAAGATCCACATTCTGAATGTTAAACTACAGGCCATTACTCTTGCTGTACGTTAATGTGATTTTCACAGTTTCATGGTGAGGTCATTAGATATTGTAATATTTCCTTAAGTATCATTTAGCGTTTCCCCTGAATCTTGTGCTTACAAATTGTGGAGATTTTGTTTATGTTAATAATGTATTGACATTTCTCCAGTCTGTTTGTATTAACACGTACATTTTCTCTACCTCAAGGCTACCAACAGAAACTAAATAAGACATCTACCACTGGTGTTCAGATACGTGCTGCCTTACATAGTTGGTTTTTGTACTTAATTAGTTTCCCACTAAGTGGCAGTAGAGATACAGCAAAAATATTCCTAAAGCATTTGTAGGGTCTCATCGAGGACACTTTGCCAGCTTGCTCCCAGGGTTCCCAGGGTATGCTCCAGATCTACTGCAACCTGGTTGCAATCAAACCAAATGTATAAACATTAAATTCTTCAAATGATGCATTGGTCTATAAGCACAAATGCACTTGCTGCATATCAATACTATGCTGTCTTTTACCTAATAATATTTTAGTTCTTGTGGTCCATTTGTTGTCCTAGTGTTTTATCCTTTGGTAAAGAATGGCAAAATTTATTAAAATAATTTTTTATTATTTTAAAGGCCTAAGATACCTTGCCTCAGATCAGGTTGTTTTAGTTCCAAACATATATCGTGACTGTCATTGAACGAAGGACTGTTGGCCATATTTGCATTTTCAAATACGAATAATTTGTCTTCAAGGCTGATAAGTTTGATATGTCTGACATATGGTCAAAAGTTGGTGTGGAAGAACGTGACTGGTTGTAAGCAGGGAATTACATGGTACAACTTCACCGTGAAGCCCCCCAAAGGTGGCCTAGCCCAAACTTTCCAGCATGCACTACACAAAGCGAGGCCTGCGAAGACCAAGGCCAGGGCTGCTTGCCAAGGCTGGAGTGGAAGAACTGAAGTGGCCTGCACTGAGCCCTAACCTCAAGTCCATTCAACATCTTTGGGATGAACTGGAATGCAGACTGCACCCCAGGCCTCCTCAATCAACACCAGTGCCTGACCTCACTAATGCTCTTGTAGCTGAATGAACACAAATACCCAAAACCAAAATCTAGTTGAAAACCTTCCCAGAATAATGCAGGGTATTATAACCGGAGTGGTGGGACTACCTCTAAAATGGGATGTTCAAAAATCACATATGGGTGTGATGGTGTCCACATGCTTTCACCCATACAGTCCATATGCTATAACTGTGCAAGATGTCATACACTGCCTTCTTTAAATAAAGTTTGGATGATAACTCGGATGCTTTTGCCTTATGCAAATTCCTGTATTTTTTTACCCAACATGTCAGGCATGTAAACTGCACTTAACATGAAATTTTGACTTGCATTACCTCTTCCATCCTCCTTTCATACCTCCTTTATTAGTCAAGTCTTTGCATTTTAGACATAATTTTTATACAAAGATATCTTTTTGTTTTCCTGAGTTTTCCACAGGCAGCCATGTGTTTATGCATGGTATATGAACAGATTCTTTCTTGTTACAGGCTTCCATCTGTGAACAATTGGCCTCTAATGCAGTTTGCTTTATGCCCCATTGTTATCTTTAACAAAGCAATACAGTCTATGTCAATAAAACTGTCTCTATGCTGTATGTTCCAACTGTATGCTACCTTGTTTTGACATTTATCACCAACACCAGTAGGATAACGACGTTCAGTCCAACTGTAGAAATGTAAAGGTGGCATTCCAGTCATCTACAAAGGGAAGGAGAATGGAAACTCTAGAACTAATTTTATTTTTAATTTTTTAAGAGCACACTTATTTTCAAATTGTTGGTGTCTTGTTCTTCTTCTTGTTTGAATCAAAGCCTCTCCTTGGAACTCTGGGTACATGATGGGAATACACTCCGGGTGGGGCTCCAGTCCATCACAGGGCACCATGCACACACTAATACACGCATTAACATATTAATCTAGCTTTTTAATTTAGATCACAAGTGTGAATCCTGGCAAGGTCACAGCCATCTGTGGCTGGGAGTCAAGTGAGCCAAATTGGCCATGCTCTTTGCATTGTAAGGATGGCATTACACCCTTCTCTGGCAATCAGAGTGACACCAGGTGATTGTGAGCACCTGTGTGCTCATGTATGAGGAAGAGGGCAGATAGTGCTTTCCTCAGAGTGTGTTATACTGCCTATACTGTGATGGTGCATGAGCAGCAGTTCAAAAAGATTTGGAGGTTGGCTTCATGTGTCTCAAAAGAAGCATGTGTTTGCCTCACCCTCCTTGGTTGAAACAGTAGCTGTCATGTGATCTTGGAGAGTTATCAAGTGGGTGGGAAAGTTGGGGAGAAAAGAAATAGCATAAAGAATTCACCTAGGAGCATGTTTTTCAAATGATGGAGAAAAATAGAAACTACTAAAAGGAACCCATGCAGATGCAGGGAAACCATATGAAACAGCACTGACAGCAATCTGAGGACCCTGCTGCAGTGTGGATGATTTTAAAGCTGTCATTTCTTCCAGTTCATTGTAATTGTGTGTGTTTGTGCATTTCCAAAATCATGAATAAATGACCTTCACTAAAAGCATTTTGCTTGCCATTTTTGTTCACAAATGTAATTTAAGTGTTCACAGTGAAAAATAATTGGGCTAGAAAGAAAGTAATGATAATTTCCTGTAGCAGCAACTAAATGTTCAAGCACATAAAAGCTTATGTTGACCTTTAAGGTTGAAGATGGTCAAAAATCAAATCATATTTTGTTTTTCTACTTTCAGAATAGTGCTAAAATGAATTATTCTAAAAAATAAAAAAAATTAAAAAAAAATCAAAGAGGTCCTCGACACAAATAACTATTGCTAACACGAATCCTCTGCCTCATTAAATCTCTTCATCCTTGTCAATGGATTCTGCTGGGTAGCAGTCACTGAGCTGAGTCTCCGAAGAGTAGCTCCTCTGCTCTGATGATAGAATTTAGGCCATGAATTATAGACTCAAGGTTTTGCGAAGGGCAGTCTTAGCCAGTTTGTGACATGACTGCACATTTGTAATGTGTTGTCAGCAAAAAAGGTAAATTGTATGTGAAAGACTCCAGTAGAAAGAGAGGCAGAGGAATGAGTAGTTCATTGTCCCAAGTCAGGATGTAAGTCACAGTCACAAAGTACGATTGGCTGTGGAAACCTGATGGGTAGTGTTTTACACAAAAGGACTATTAAAGATGGACACCGTCATTACAGAAAAACTGAGTGCTAGTATAGGGATTTTATTGTGGGGACATGCTTTCAGGTGTTTTCAGTCCTAAGACTGATAACAGAAGCTTAATTCATGTCTGGATTTTAGATTTAATAAAAAAAAAAAGGAGAAGCAACTTTTTCGCAAATTGTAGAGCTTGCCTTCAATTACAATGTTATAGCAGTTCCCTAATTTATTATACTGGATTAAATAAAAGAGTTAGGTGTATTGATTTGTCATCATAATGCAGAAAGCGTTAAGGTCATGCTTATTATAGCACAACTCTGGTTTTAATGTGAACTGTAAGATTATGATCTGTGGAAAGCATTCGGTGGAGTGGAAACCATTTTGTGTAGAGCAAATAAAACAAGCAAAATGTCAACAGTTTCCTTTGATTTGCATTCAAATATGGGGTAAGCAAAAAAAAAAAAAATCGGATAAAAAAAATCTTCCACCAAGCATTCCTACAAGTGCTTTGCAGTATATGATTCATTTTGTGAATTTAAAAAATGCACCAAACATATAGTAATGTGCTTCATTATTGAAAAAGACTTTATTTTATATGTCTCTGTTCTACCTGCTGTGTTATCATGTTAACACCATGTCCTTACAGCTCTGAAATAACACCCCTGTTAATTTCCATATGAAAAAAAAAAGGTAATGACTATGATTGCAGTAATGTTGAAATATAAAATATAACCCAAACCTTATGACATTCTAAAAGTAATTATTTAAAACATATGTATATAGGTTGGATAGACTACTCATAATTTCAGTTATAAGATACAGACTAATTCATCAAATGCCTAACTAACCCATAATTTATTATAGTGAGATGATAAGGTTTTTTTTTTGTTTGTTTTTTTTACTGGTTACCTTCTTAAAGCAGTAAATTATCTCATGCTATTAGCATAATCACTCACTGATTTATTCAGCTCATTTTACTACATTTATTCATTAGTAGGCGATGTGCGAAGAAAGACGCTAAAATTAAAAAATACAACCTAAACTTACTGAGATATGAAAACATTACCTATTAAGTTTATATTTGTACACAAATAGGGAGATTATGTTCTTGGTATATTTCTCTTAAGATGTCATGTGGGACTTTATGTACAAGTAAAAAAAATTCAGCTTCGGCAAAACAATCCTAAATACGTATTCATGCTTATTATCTATTGGTGTACCATTATCCTATTGTTACCATGCTATGTTATCTGCTTGGGAATTCGTATGCCTATTATTACTGCAACAGAAAATTTAATAGTGTCACCAGATGCAGCATTATTTTATTTCTAAGTTTACAGGTGCATTTACCCCACGAACGGTGATGCACAAACAATAGCTATATTTAACCACTGGCTTGGGCTGGAAACTTGTTTCAACTCGACACCCACAACCTTGACAGAAGAATTGAGGCAGAAATAATGGATTCCAGGGGGAAACAAATGGTGGTTGTCCCATAAATTGGTGTCTGGAAAGCCACAAATCCCTGTCTATGCTGTGTATCAACTATAGTGTGTATAGACTCTCTGGTTCTGGTTTATTATTACATGTCATCATTGGTGATGATTTTCTTTACTGTCATACCCATATGTAAAGTACAGCAAAAAATTCCTTTCTTCATATGTCCTAACTGAGGGTTAGGTTAGCTATGGTATGGCATCCCTGGAGCAGGCGAGGATTTCTTGCTCTTCGAGTGAAAGAAATACACTCAACTGTACTGTAAATATACTGACGTTTGTCGAAGAATGTTTGAAGTATCCCTTTGTGTGCTTCATGACCAATAATAATAATAATAATAATAATAATAATAATAATAATAATAATAATAATAATAATGATAATAATAATAACAGGAATGTGTATTTAATAGGAAATCACACAAAAGTCTTAAACAAGATAAAATCTATAAAAAATTTCTTTGTATTAATGAACTTAAATAATGATCTATATACTGTAAGTACTGAAGGGGCGGCACGGTGGCTGGGTGGTTAGCACTGTCGCCTCACAGCGAGAAGGTCCTGGGTTTGAGCCCCGGGTTTGGCACAGGTGCCTTTCTGTGTG
>JAQLOM010000036.1:9480559-9491362 GCA_030068315.1 Chrysichthys thysi | reverse complement strand
CCCAGAGGAAACCCACGCGAACACGGGGAGAACATGCAAACTCCACACAGAAAGGCACCCGTGCCGAACCCGGGGCTTCTAGGACCTTCTCGCTGTGAGGCGACAGTGCTAACCACTCAGCCACCGTGCCGCCCGCATTTCTGTCATGTCACAGCAAAACAACACAGAGCTTGCAAAATAAGACGGACTCCAATTCCCAGCAGTCTCTACAGCCTACAAACATGGCCTCTGAGAACTACAAGTCACACAACTCCTCCACACTTCCTCAATCAGGTTCCCTGTCTACTAATCAAGAGGAACTAGTGCTTCTTGCAAAGTGTCGTTTGTATATATATATATATTTTAACACCCTGACCACCTTCTGCTGCCAGTCTCCTCTTTCGTCCCTCCTCATTGTGCTCATCTTTGCTCACGTCCTCCTCAAATGTCATGATTCATTGTGAAAATTAAAAGAGATGAGTGAAGGAGCTGATGAGGGCATTTAATTTAATGCTCTGTTTTATTTCATTTTATTGGGGTTTTTTTTATCTTTGTATTTCCTCATGATCTTAATTTTTGGATCAGCCTCTGTTTGTTGCTGGATGTTAAACAACCCTTGCCTGTTCTTCGACTCCAAGACTTGTCTCGCCTCTGATAGTACTGTTGGCCCCTTCATGACCTTCTGCCTATTTCTCACCGTTTGGGGATCTGTATACTATAGTCCTGTTTCACTAGCGAACGAACTTTGCCTGTCTGACTCCACCAGTAAAAACCCCTGTAAAATTATCTCTAATTCTTACTGACGTTCTGAAAGAAGCAATGGTACAACTCTCAGTAATTTAAAGGTCCAATACAGTCCGGTCCATAAGTATTTGCACAGAGCTGCAATGTTGGTAATTTTGCCTCTGTACACCACCACACTGGATTTGAAATGAAGACATTGAAGACTGACATTGGGATTGAAGTGTAAACTTTGTTACAGCTTTAATTCCAGGGGTTTAACCAAAATATCACATTCACCATTTAAGAATTACAGCCATTTTTGCAGTCCCTCCATTTCCATAGGCTCAAAAGTAACTGGACAAACCAGCATAATTATAAATATAAGGATTATTTTTAATACCTGAATGTAAATCCTTTTGCCCGCAATCTGGAAGCCATGGACATCACCAAATGTATTCATCCAGAAACTACATTATACAGTATATGCAGTATGTGCATTTACACAGAAACTGAAATATACATATATATGGTAACATTTACACTCTTAGCATTGACCTAACACTTTATTCAGTGCAACTTACAATTGAGAGAACTGAGCAGCTAAGGGCTTGTTCTAAGGTACAACCATGACAACATCAGGATTCAATCCACAGCCTTCTGGTTTATAACGCAAAGCCTTAATCAGAAAGCTTGCCCTGATTCAACTTTACGATCAAAATACCGTGCTCTAAAAGACGAATTGCAGTGTTTTATTAAAGCAAAGCTTTTACTCGCATATACATTTAAAATCAAATAGTTGCTAAAAATGGCACAAAATTGATCCAGTAACTTGCAGATGTCAGTATAAAATGTTAGACATCCCACTATGCAATGCATTTTCTGGTAGCTTATTGTAAACCAATGGACTGCTCAATTTTTTTTTTACAGTACAATCCTGTAAAACAATAAAACAACATTTTTCTGTAAAGTAAATACTATAAATACATTTTAGTGTGCCTTTTCATTTTGCTCTCTGCCTGTAGCATTGTACACAAAAAATACATGAACTGATGGATGAAAAGACACCAGTGTGAGTCAACACAGTGAGTCAGAGTTACACTCAGAGAAAGATAGGCTCTCTTGTCAAACCTTTTGCAAAAATGCCAGCATACAGACAGATAATGAAATCCTTTGGTCTTTGGATATACAGGATATACAGGCTTTGATATTTCCTTCTTCATGACTTTGAGTGGGAGAAAGCAGTAGGTGCAGCCAGGAAATCAAATTTGCTTCTAGGAATTCCCACTGCATGTTGCCAATCACAAGAACAAGTAAGCCTCCACCAGCACTGCAATGACCATTAGAGAACTCACAAGCAAGTAATCACGGCAAAACACTTAGTAATAAGGGCTTGCAGCAGAGGAGCATAACTGTGGTTTTTCAGGAAGGTGGAGACCAGCATGATTTAGTGATTATGCTGCTGTAGTACAACTCAACAATTGATCAGTGGGTTTGTTTCAAGCAGATAAGTCAGAAAACAGCAGCTATCCAAGGCGTAACGATTAAATTTGGGCCACAAAAGGGGTTGAAGAGTATGCTACTTCAGATTCCAAAATAATATTATCTAAAGTTGCAGATAAAATCCAAAAAGTCAAAGCTAACGTTAGAGAAGTGGCTTGGCATAGCCACACTTACAGGGTATCATAGCAACCATGTGAAAGAAAGGTCAGATGCATCAGGGTGCCATAACCTGCTGCTCAGGAAATCAGAGGCCGGAGACAGACCACAGGATTGAGTGGAAAATCTCCACATCTCAGCCACTGGTGTTGCAGTCAAGACCTTGTTATCTCAGTTCACTCTGAAATAGAAATGTTTCTATCCAGCAAGTGAGTTGGGAAGATCATTAGGGAGTCAGACTCTCTCTAAAGGTCACTGCACATTGTGTCACTTAGAACTTCTGAGTGAAAGAAATGTGAGATTTGGTCCTCAAATGATTCATTCAGAGGGCTAATTGATTGTGTTTCGCATTTCTGGGCAATCAAGTATAGAATCTGTAATTTTATAGATACCGGTATGTGAAATATCTTTGATCTGAAATAAAAGGGTGTTTATAAATCTTATTTTATTATGTTTATCTATCAAAAACTGGAAACACCTTCGTTTCTGAGACATTGATTTATTTTACATAAAAGTCATTACCTATAAGAATTTTCGAAAGTCTAAAAGCCGAGACAAATCAGAACTTGCACCAGAACTTGATCGTGATACCAAAATGCATTAAAATGCAAAGCCTGATGTTATTAAAAATAAAAACTATGTATATTAGACATTTTAATATTTTTGTTCTGAACCCTCATCTTTGAAATTCAGGGCTTGAAAGATCAAAACAAACCCACGCGAACAACATGCAAACTCCACACAGAAAGGCACCCGTGCCGAACCCGGGGCTCGAACCCAGGACCTTCTCGCTGTGAGGCAACAGTGCTAACCACTCAGCCACCATGCCACCCCTACAATAAAGAAGTGTTTCTTAATATTTTTTAAGGTACTTTTTTTTTTTTTTGGCTTTACAAAGCCTGTGCTGTATGAACTTTTTAAACGGCCATTTATCAAGATACAAGTTTAATTGCAACTTGAGAACCACCGTGCCTGCATAGTCATTTCATAGGCTGTTATTTATAAATAACATTTAAGTCAGCTTTATAATTGAAAGTCATAATTTAATCTTATACTCATGTTATATTAATAGTGATACCAAAATTATAGCTATCCTGCTCACCCTTATAATCACGGTCACTGTCAGTGACGACACATGCATTTTTTGCCTTCTCATAAAGACAAATTCACCATGACACATAATTCTTTCAATGAAAAAGACATTGCCTGGTAAAAAGAGGATGACAGCAATAATTACACTTATGTTGTGTTATCTACACACAGGGCCAGACTTGTCAGGCAGGGAAAAAATCATGCTCTTACCCCCTCCAATAAAATGTCTTCCAGTGATACCGACAACCAAAATTAGTATCTGCTACTGACACCGAAATAAACAAATGATTTTGGTAATCATTGCACTGTGACCGCACGCGGCTTTGGAGAGAGGTTCAGATGGAGACCATCAAGTGAATGAAGGATGAGAAAAAGTTTGAAGAGTAAAAGTTGTATCAGGATTGTCAGGTCTGATCACATTGACTTTTAAAGTAAACTATATGTATAGCCATGACAGGTTGAACAATTTCAATTAGATTGATTGGGCCTAGCCATTCTGGTGAAGAAATCTGTTCTATTCCCCTAGCTAAGCTGGTTCTGAGTTATATAAGGGGTTCATTTGTTGATATAGGGCTCCAGAGTCCCCAGTTTGATCTTGGTTAGGTCTAGGGTTGCCAACCGTCCCGATTTACGCGGGTTGTACCGGAAAATGGGTGATTTGATGGGTGACAGCTGTATTCCGGTCACAGCCTTACTGGCCAATAATAGATTACTAGTCTGCACTGGCCACTAGTGGTGAGCGTGGACAAAATTTCAGATGGAGTGGTCAAAATGAGCGGTGAACTAAAGAAAAAACGCCGCCACCCCACCTCCGCTTGTAGACCGTCCCGCATTTGGGATTGAAAAAGTTGGCAACCCTAGTTAGGTCACTGCCTGTTTGATGTTTTGCATATTCTCCTTTTTTGTTTGTGTGGTTTCCTCTGGATTTTCTGGTTTCTTCCCCTCTGTCCAAAACCATGTAGGTAGGTTGGGTGGTTACATTAATTGCCTGTTGGTGTGAATGAGTTTAAGAACGAGTATGTTCTCTTTCTCAGTTTGATATAGCTTCCAAAATGAGTGACAATTCAGTAAATGAACAGTTTGGTTTCCCTCAGCAGTATTCATGATAAAGGTAGAATTTCAGCATTCATGATAAAGGTATAATTTCAAGTGACAGGTTTCAAACACCAAGGTGAAAGAATGCAAACTACAAGAACTACAAGGCAAATCAAGTATATGTTCGTGTTAAACTGTAAAGAGACTGTATAGATGGTACGATTAAATGTATGCATAACAGTGGGTATTAAAAACACAACTCTATTTATTTATTTTATTACTTATTGTGGTGTACATTGTTACATATGTAACAAGAATGATAGGTTTAAAAATAATAAGGTCATTCTAACAGGTTATTGCTAATTTCCAGGAACTTGGAGTCTGAGACTAATATTAAGCACAGCTAATTATTTTCACTGTACCAAGGCAGCGAAATGGAACTTTTTTTTTTTTTGCTTGTTTGCTTCCCGACTTTTGAATTAAAATCTTGGGAGTTGACTTGCCTCTTGTTTCTTTTTCAGGATCAAAAGATTTTTCCAAGCAATCTTAATGGTCTGTTCTTTCGGCCCAAAATATAGGTAAGCTGCTAGCTGAAGAAAAATCGACAACTAGAATTTCAGAAATGAATGCAAATAAACAGCATTTTATGCTTTATTTTCTACATGGTTCATTTACAATATTAAAATATTTACAATATTACACATTACACATATTTTATTCTTCAGACCGGTTCTGATTAGCATGTTTTTGATTGGTCCCTTGCCTTTGAGAGATCTACGTACCAATCATCATAAGCAGAAGCTGTGCATCCAGACAGGAAAAACAAAGAGCATGCTGATCAATAAACACTGAAGTGGATTTTATTCTGTGCAAAACACACCCACTCAAACACTAGTCACTCATTGTAAAGATGTCTGTCCGGGCAGGACTCAAAACGACGTGTTAAAATGTGTTTTTCTAATGAATGCTTGTTTTCCCATTTAAACAACGAGTACACAAACACCTAGCAGATATGAATTGATGCACAAGCTTCAGTGGTTGTCTGTTAGCTCTGTGTCAGGGGTTTCAAAGGAGATTTTTCTGCATGCTGCACATGCATGTAAGCAGTTTGAGTTTTAATTAAGGAACAGCATGATATTGCAGTGAGATACTCGATCATTTAATTCATTAAAATATTGAATTATACCAAGAATGATGAATAATATAGACACTTTGGTAAACATTTCATTGCTGCATTTACATGAAATGTTAGGTGAAGCTGGGCTTCTCATGTAGTCTTAAATCCCTTGCCTGTGATGTGTTATACTGTATGTGTGAACAGTGGCAGATTTTGGTGTTAAAAGGCAACAAAAGACTGATCTGTGCTATCAACTGATCTGTGGCAAAGAAATTCTGATCATGTAAGTGAGGGGATGTAGCCTAATCTGCACCAGAAAGCCTGTAACAGCCACATAGCCATCGTAATATTATTGTAATATTATTAATAATATTTGACCTTTGTCTTGAAGCTATAAATAAGTAAAATGCCTGTTTATCTTCTTCATTTAAAACTCTATTCAAGACTGGTTGTCACCCGAGGTAATAACTCGGCAGCCAGGTTAATTACATATGACATTTATTTTTATATGCAGTGAACGAGAAAACTCTACCCACTTGAGTGAATTACTGTTCATTAAAATATATAAAGTAACATTTTGCATGGACCTTTGTAAGTTCGCTGGTTAAAACTAAAACTTGTGTTTGGCGCTACTTTATTGCGAATTGCAATATTTCCCTGTTCTCAATAAAAAAAGCTTACTGTAAATTCAATGAACTCAGTGTGTTACATGCTTTATATGTTTATTCTTCATATGTTTAGGAATAAAACATTGGTAATGTTAAAATCCTGACAAATATGACCAAAAACTGATAGATGGATGTTTGATCTTTAGTCTAGTGCAGTGGTTCCCAAACTTTTTCAGCACAAGACCCAGAAGAGAAATTTGTTGCACCGTGGCACTCAAACTTACAAAAATACTTCGAGAATACTCATAACATCTACCCATTTTGGGTCACGACCCTTAGTTTGGGAAACATTGGTCTAGTGTAGTGTTGGACCAGTATTATTAATGAACATTTACTAGGTTTCATTCTTGGTGGATGAGAGTTATTGTCTAGACAGAGTCTTCCATGACCTGCGTGATGAAAAAATTTTCCTCAGACAAAAAGATATGCTAAAGACACAGTTTGAAACAGAAATGTGGCGCCTCTGCTACCATTACTAGGTCGTTTCACTTATCCACCAAAAAGCTTAACGTTAAAAAGAGAATTGCACATGAGAAAGTGCCTCGTCAAAGCTGTGAGATAGGAAAAGAAAAATCAAGCTGAAATCTGTAAAACTATAGACTTTAGTGTAGCTGAACTGGCGATTCAGGAACCACAAAGTGATCATATTTCAATTCAATCACTGGTCATTTTACACTTTCTACCAGATACAGTTCCTCTGCACAGATGATATTCTGACAGAGTGGCGTAAACCTGAGTTGGAGTTACTGTTACTGTACAGGGGTTCCTCCTGGTCACTGGTTTCCTCCCATTCTCTGCATGTATGGATTGCACCTAGCCTAAATGTGAATGAGTGTGTGAATGTGTGTGTGCATGGTGCACCGCGATGGAATGGTGATCACCTAAGGTATATATACTGTATTCCTGACTCATTCCTGAGATAGGTACCAAATTCACCTGACCAGGATGAAGTGATTAATCAATGTATTAAATAATAGGAATTATTATTAAAAATGATCCTTAAACAAAGGCTATCTTTGCTGTTACCTCCGTGAGCAAAAAAAAAAATTCAAGCAGAGCTCTGTTGCTGTAAAAGTGCAGGATAAAAAAAAAATCCCGCGGTTAAGGCTCGCATAGATTTTGGTGTACTATATCTAAAATTGATCACTTCTTCAGTGGACTAACTGTGAAATCGATAAGCTGAATGTGATACAACTGTTAAAACATTGCTCTTTTGGACAAATGGGAATATGGCAAGCTCAAAGGAAACATGGTGATCTAGGTGGTCTGAGCTTGTATTTATATTATAGCACATTTAAAAGCAATTTTACTGTTTCTGGACATGTTTCCCTTTCATTTTTTTCTTTCTTTCTTTCTTTCTTTCTTTCTTTTATTTATTTATTTATTTATTATTATTTTTTTTTTAACAAATCCACTGGAGAACACTGATCCTCATCATCATCACTTCTGCTTGGACATAGTTCATGAGGATGCACCCAGAGCTGAAGCTGTAAGGTATTTGCAGGGGGGTCTTCTGCAGTGATGTAGAGCTTTGACCTTTTCTCTGAGCTCAGACACTAAATCATTGTCTGTGCTGCAGACTTTCACAGCTGGCTAAGATAAAGTGGATGGCTTTATCAGGGGATCTGCCTTAGTGGCCTTTGAAATCCTCCCGATTAATTTCAGGGTCAGTAGATGTAAGGCCAGTCACCTTTGGTCAAAATAATCCTGAATAATGAAAGTTCTGTGACTAAAGTGGTAGCCAGGGGTGGTACTTTACTGCTTTGGCCGACAAAACTCACTATATATTAATATAAAACTCAGTAACTGACTGAGATTGAAGGTGACGTCCCTTCACACACAAAAAAAAAATCACATATATTTCATGTGATCATATGATTTCAAGTGATTACGCGAGTTCTACGTGCCCACATGTACTGTATATAAAAATGTCAACGTTATGCCATGAAATTGCTCATGTAAACTTGTGTGACAAATATGTCCTAAATAAAGCCGCATATAAAAATTAGCTATCAAAATATATGAATCATAAAAAAAATCTATAAAATAAATCAGATGGGGAAAATTACGTATGAATAAAACAAAAACTCCTAGCCCTAAATATGACAACTTGATATAAAAATAAAAAGAAAATCACATGTGGACAAATACATAAAAACACATGCGCTACTTATGCGAGTCCACATGTGAAGAATGTTTGAAATATGCTTTAATGAGTAATGAAAAAAAAAAAAGGAAATCTTCCAGTTATGTGGATTTATATTTCTAGATATAATCACACGTCATCTGGTCCTCATTAGGTCCTAAAACTTGATCAACATGTCGAACAGACACTCTTACTGCTTCAGTGTTATGGTCATTTGCAACCAGGAGCTGCTAATCAAATACATTTTATTAGTTTATCATTAGGATGTGTGGCCGCCTCACTAAAAGTAAAACATTTTGCAGTCTGGTGGTCTGGACTATAATAATGCACAATGCCATGTTTGTTGAAAACTCTTTATTATTCCAAATCATTCTGAATGCAAATGTAAGGCCATCTGTTCAGCAGTAGCAAAAGTTTGGCAGAAACTGCATCATGCAATTAATTTTTTCCTCATGAATCTACACTCAGTGCCCCATAATGACAGCACAAACACGGAATTATAGACTTCTTTGCAAATTTATTAAAAAAGAAAAACTGAAATATCACGCAGACGTAAGTATTCAGACCTTTGCTGTGACGCTGACATATTTAACTCGGGTGTTGTCCATTTCTCTTGATCATCTTTGAGATGGTTTTATACCTTGATTGGAGTCCAGCTGTGTTCAGTGAAACTGGCTGAACATGATGTGGAAAGGCACACACCTATTTATAAAAGGCCTCCCAGCTCACAGTGCAGATCAGAGCACAGACTAAGCCATGAGGTCGAAGGAACTGCCTGAAGAGCTCAGAGACAGGATTGTGGCAAGGCACAGATCTGGACAAGGCTACAAAAACATTTCTTACTGCTTTTGAGTGGTTTGCATCTTGTGGTATGGCCACTATATACCTGGTCTCAAAAATACCTGGTCTTAAAATGAATGATTGATTATGATACTTCCCCACCTGCCCTGTTTAGGTTCTTGGTGATGTCACTGACTGTGGTTTTGGGGTTTTTGCCTTTCTCTCATGACAGCTTTCAGATTGACATTGTTTGGTTTATCCTTTTTGACAATAAAATGCAGTCTTCATGTATGAGGTCTGTTATTAATTGTTTGAACAATCCCACAGGGCTCGCCTGAGCGACAAAAACACACCTGTCAGTCACGTGTTTGAAATAATAAAAGATCAGGAAATGAAGGCTGAATTATATTCATCTTTTCATCTCAAGCCCAAATGTCTTCAATGGACATTGACACAAAGCAGCTTTATAGAAATCTTGGTGTAGATTTATAGTTAGATCCCTAATGAGCAAGGCAGAAGTGACAATGGCGAGGAAAAACTCACTGAGACCAAAAGGAAAAAGGAAATTGGATTCTAAGTCATTACTCTTCCACAACTGTGTAAAAATAAATCAGCATTAAATTTGCTGTAAGGATGTTCAGTACAAGCAGTACAAGGAGTAGAGCATCAGGAAGTACCAGGCAGGTCCAGAGGGCAGGAGTAACGTATACCTCAAAAGAGAGAGAGAGAGAGAGAGAGAGAGAGATAACAGATTATTAGGTGTAATTATTAGATATGCGAATATTAGGCATGCTAATGCAGATTATTAGGTAGGTTTTCATTCTAGACTTATAGAGTTAAAGTCCTGAACATTAAATGGAATGCTGTTCCATAACTGAATAATGACCCCTGCTGTATTCTTCATTATTCTAGGTACTGATAAAAAGCCTGCACCTTTGATCAAAGCACTTGTGGCAGATAATAAGAGACAAAAAGGTCACTCAGGACACATGGGAAGATAACATTCAGTGCTTTATAGGACATTAGTAATACTTTATAATTAGTGTGAAGTTTTCCTGGGAGCCAGTGGAGTTTGTATAAGATGGAGATGATATGATCAAACCTTCCAGTTCTAATAAGGACTCTGCTGTACTGTATTATGGACTAACTGGAGCTTCCAGATTGCAAAACTTTACAATTGCCCAACCAGGAGGTAACAACAGCA
Source organism: Chrysichthys thysi (assembly GCA_030068315.1). Taxonomy (NCBI): domain Eukaryota; kingdom Metazoa; phylum Chordata; class Actinopteri; order Siluriformes; family Claroteidae; genus Chrysichthys; species Chrysichthys thysi. The sequence goes on along the minus strand of JAQLOM010000036.1, from coordinate 9,480,962 downwards.
TTAACAAATTTTTCTGCCTCATATAGTGACATCATATCTCTTATCTTAGCAATATTTTTGAGGTGAAGATGGCTCTTCTATTGATATTATCTACTTGATCTTCAAATGAAAGGCCACCCAGGGTCACAACATAATCCGACAGTTTATCTCAAGCAGCCTGGAGTCCTAGTAGGAATACTTCTATCTTGTCAAATTTAAAGTACAAGAAAATTAAGGGGGCACCTGGTGTCTAATATCATTTACACATTTACACTGGTTTTGCTGAAGCATAGCTGTGTGTCATCAGCATAGTAGAGGAAATATTACCATGTTTATGAATAATTGTACCGAGAGGGAGAATATGCAGGGTGTTCCAACAGACTGGATCCATAGGCAATGTCCACAGGGTATGTTCATTACATTT
>JAQLOM010000036.1:9407752-9419268 GCA_030068315.1 Chrysichthys thysi | reverse complement strand
ATTAGCCTAATCCCCTCTGTGCATGTCTTTGGACTGTGGGAGGAAACCGGAGTACCCTGAGGAAACCCACGCGAACATGGGGAGAACATGCAAACTCCGCACAGAAAGGCACCGGTGCCGAACCCGGGGCTCGAACCCAGGACCTTCTCGCTGTGAGGTGACAGTGCTAACCACTCAGCCACCATGCCGCCCTGAGTTTAGCAAAATATTAATTATAATTCAGGGAAACAAGAAGTTTGTACAAGTCCTAGTTTCTCTGTTTGGTAAGATATGTGACTGTCAGCATGTGCAAACATAACTTGTGCCCCTCATCATTTTGATTTTCGAAATCTAATTCAGATGCAGTGCGTTTGCTACTTATCCTGATTCCACTCTGACATGTTCACCTCTGCTGTTCACCTCTACCGTTCACCTTGCTTAAATGTAATCCTTACCAAGCTAAACTGGGAACACTTTGAAAGACTTGGTTTCTATGCAAAGATGATGCTTAATTCATGAGGCTGCATTAAATTAACCTAAAAGGCCTAGTTCTGATTGATTGATTCTCCAAGCAGACATGAGAATATTCCTCATGTGATGGTTCTTTATACATGAGGTTATAGCAGGTCAAAGATGGAAAAAAGTTGAATCACAGCTTTGTGGTAGAGAATTATACCACAGTTCTGTGATGGGAATCGGGAAACTGGATTTGTGGAACAGATTGTGGAATAATATGCAATGCTTTGTAGATCTGTGTAATCATTTGGCTCGTGCTGGAATACATACTGGAAATGCAGTCAGCTAGGTTTTGGAGACTTTCCGAAATAAAGGAACCAAAGTGTTCTTTTCCTGCTTGCTGGAGTGATGCCACCAAGAGTAAAAGTTTTGTACATTTAGTGTATCATCTTTTACCTGAAAACATGAATATAGTGTACATTTAAAACAATTGAAGATACATAATTGGACCCTTAAAGGTATACTTTGTGCAAAGATCCATAATAAAGGTAAACTCGATGTACCCTTTAAAAGTACACAATGGTAACATTATTTGTGAGAAGATAATACTGGAGTGTAAACTGCATGCAGGGAATTTCATTCGAAAATAAAGTTAGGTACATGCATAGCTCAATTTTCTCCATTTAAATATTGAGATTCTCTGCATTAAGCTAATTACTGCATGTCCGGTATCTGTGTTTGTAGTATAACCCTAATGAAGTGAGGAGGTAAATGAACCTCCTCATCTTGCACCCAGCATCCCTAGTTACACACCAGTTTGTTTGAGAGGACAAAAGATATTTTTGGTTTTCTCCTTCATTTTAATGAGGCCCTCCTTAAGAAACAGATGGTGCATTAGTGGAGACAAACTTTCACTGACAACAGTGAATTTCGAACAAACAGGACAACAAGGCAGGAAAGTCTCTCATTCTCACGCTCTTTTTTCCCCCCTGACATCGAATCAATCCCATTGCAATTCAGAGAGAGCACTGTGAATTTCTGCTGTGTCTTTTTTTTTTCAAGTGTTTTATCACCTTTGAGGCCTAGCAGAATATTGAAGCAGTGAAATATAATATATAAATGAATCAAACCCCTTTATTTATGGTAAATATGCTGAGCAAGTTGTTCACATGGAACTCTTCTTTACTGGAAACCTCAGTAGATGTACACTAATGGGCCCATATATGCTCACACAGCACACATAAGTGCTTTGTTACAGGAACAATTTTTACAATTTTGAAAAACAACATACACAGTTGCTATATTTATAATATGCTGTATATACACAATGCAATTGCATCTAAAAATCTGAGAGTACAGTGGAACCTTGGATTGCGAGTAACTTGGTCTGCGAATGTTTTGCAAGATGAGCAAAATTCTTTAGTAAATTTTGACTTGATTAACAAGCGATGTTTTGTGATACAAGTAGTATTCGTCTGCCGAGCCTCACATAATCACAACTTCTCTCTCTCACTCACTGCAGGATTGTGGCTTCAGCGCTAGTACATACTGCTAGTGTGTGTGTGTCACTCATCTGTTTAATGACAATCCAATGTCGCATTTCTCCAAAATCCTCAAAAGGAGGCAAAAGCAGCCATTATTGGATAGTTTCCTTGTTAAAGTCGCACAAAAAAAAAGATTCCAGTGAGCCGACAGACTGCAGGGATTCTGTGAGTTGTATTGAAAGTAACACATCTCTCTCATCACAGCTCTCTCATCTCTCCTGCTCTCTGTCATGGATGTGCCCACACGCATGCAGCACACCCGTTTTCCCAATAGCGGTGCATGCCGAAGGACATTAGGACTAATTATTTAGACTATAAATAGACTGACGCATGAACACTAAGTTTGAGAAGCATTAGTTTGCATTTCCCCGTGCTATTGCCAAGCCATGCTCTAGTGTTTACCTTGCTCATGTTTTGACTCTGACATTCCTGTTTCTGACCCCTTGCTTCGTCTCCCTCACACCAGCCACGATTCTTTTCAAAGCTAAAGTGCAGGCTATTCTGTTTTATGTATTTTTACTTTAGATTTTGTATGAATAATTTTTATGTGAATATTTCTGTGTTGTGGAACGAATTATCTGAGTTTCCATTATTTCTTATGGGGAAACCCGCTTTGATATACGAGTGATTTGGATTACAAGCACGTCTCTGTAACGGATTATGCTTGCAGTCCAAGGTTCCACTGTAATTTCATATGTGAATTTTGACCCTTTACAAAAAAAGTAAATGTTCACTATCTTTTCAGGATTCTGCACTATTTCTAGGTCCCTGTTTAAATGTAAGCAGATTTGTGATATTGACCATGTTAACTGCTTAGTACAAAAGATCTGATTTTCTCTGATTTTCTCTCTCTCATGAAGGTTTTGCACCAGCTCAAGCGCACACTCATTAAAACAAAAAGGAGAAATACTAAGAAACTCATAAATATTTCAGATATATATTTTTTTTCTTATTTAGATACATGATTACTTTAACCTTTGTTATTCTTGTTGTTGTTTTTTTTTTTACTTTTACTTTTTTTCTTTTAAGTAATTCATCTTTTTTTTTTTATCCTACGTCATATTGCAGCTGACAACTGGAGTTGTTTTCAGCATTACTGGTTTGCATTTTTTTTTTTTAAGATATTTTTTTGGCCTTTTTTGCCTTTATTTTTTTTGGATAGGACAGTAGAGATTTTGACAGGAAGTGAGTGGGAGAGAGAAAGGAAGGGATCGGGAAATGACCGCAGGTCGGAATCGAACCCGCGTCCCCGGATTCGTAGTATGGTGCCCCAGCCCGCCACGTCACGGCCGGGGCCACTGGTTTGCATTTTAATAAAAATGTATATCATATACCATCTTTTACTGATCTCAGTTGTATGTTAACATTTACTTAGTACAAATTGCCACTGTTTCTTTCCTCTCTTTAACAAAATTTTTGTTGACAGGACCTTTTTCCTCGCAAGAGTCTAGTCTTTTTTTCTTGGTTAATGAATGCAATTAGTGAGCTGGTTGGAGAATGGTTTAGTAGATGCCTGGTGGTAGGTGTGTACACCTGAATGTGAGGTATTGCACTCTGGCCCCTGCTGCGGCATGGCGAGTTCAATCAGCTTAATCACCCTTGTAGTTTTTCATCCATTTCCAATAAGACAGATGCACCATCTAATTCTGTCCTGTATGAATTGTCCACCGCCCCTATTAAGCCAAATCAATGAATACCAGAGAAATGTCCACAGCAACAAATGAAGTGATTATTCCCTGTACAAAAATGCCTAGGTCTAAGCATTGCCCACTGAGCCAAGAAAAATGGATGAAGTTGTGTGTGCGTATGCGTTATATATGTAGCAGAAGTGTGCAGTGAACTGCAGTGTAACTGCGTTTCAGTAAAGCAGCTGCTGTGCACCCTGTCGATAGTGGTTGGATATGATAGATAACCATGTGCAGTGGTCACAGATCATCTCTCACAGGTGTATGTTCTCCATCAGGACCTGTGTAAAACAGATGAGACTTTAAGCCACTAACTGTGTGTGTGTGTTATTCCTTGCAACATATTCAGTCAAGCCATTATGATGATAAAACTTTGCATCTTGTTCCAGTTTTAGAGATACATCCATACATTATCCACTGCTTATCCATTAAGGGTCAGAGGGAAGCTGGAGCCAATCCCAGCTGATCCCATGGGAATCCCATGGGCAATTTAGAGCGGCCAGTTGACCTAATCTGCATATCTTTGGACTGTGGGAGGAAACTGGAGCACCTGGATGAAACTCATGCAGGCACTACACCAAAAGGGCCCACTTCACTGGCAGGTTCAAATCTGGAATCTTTTTGCCATGAGCCAACAGTGCTAACCACTGCACCACTGTGCCGTCCCTGTTTTAAAGATATCTAATATAAATATGAAAGGATGGGTTGATATACAACCTGAATTCCAGAAAAGTTGGGATGTTCTTTAAATTTGAATAAAATGAAAACTAAGACTTTCAAATCACATGAGACAATATTGTATTCACAACAGAACATAGATAACATAACAAATGTTAAAGAACGTCTCAACTTTTCTGGAATTCAGGTTGTAAGAAAATAATCAGTGACTGACTGAAAAGTTGACTCAGACCACATCTTTGTGAAGTCAATAAGACAGAAAAAAAAACCCACAGCTTGTTGTCAAACATATTTTACGGCTTTATATCTGATTGTTACAAAGTGCTGACACTAAAGATTCCTTCCATGCATGCTAAATAAACATCTCTTTTTTTAATCCGTTTATGTGGCGTGTCCGCCCACGTCCGGTGCACGTTGCTACTGTAAGAAAAAATAACATATTAAATTAACCAACACCTTATGGACAATTAGGATCTACCATTCAATAGCACCGTCATATAAGAGGATTAATTCCATGTGAATTAGGTCCCTTGAAAAGTTTTTTAGAAACGTTGGTGCATCACTGTTAACACTGTTTTGTGCACTGTGTACCAGTGAGAGCTCATTGACTTTCAAAGAGAATTTTTCATGCGCTGTAGACTACCTCAACTAGTAACTTGAATCTCTTGCTCAAGTCTTGCACCCCCATTTTGCATTCAGCAATAAAGAAAGAAAGAAAGAAAGAAAATAAAAAACACTCCTAGAGTTTTGATCTGAAAACTCAGGAATGAGGTTCGACAGCTACACTTGTCAGTCAACATGATCCTATAACCTCCAAACGGCATGCTTATGCTAATGAACACCGGACATTGAAAACACAGCAAAACGACTGCCTGTGTTGTTACTCTGTCCAGATTTTAGTCAGAGTGAAAATTTACAAAATGTATTCAAAGATGTAGAACTGATGTTACTTTTTAGGGTCCAAAACACGTAGCCCAGGACCATGAGCATTCCTGACTGATTTACAGAAGTTTTAGTAACTTTACAATCTGTCTTCCTGACATAGTTGATTTAAATTCTGTGATCTACACAAAACTCCGTGAAAGATAAAAAAAACCTACAGAGAGCTGAAAATCCAGACTAAAGGATAAAAGTACATATGCTAAGTGCAATGAGTACTAAATCCTCAGCTCAACCATTGCAGTGCATCAGCTACCATAGATACAAACTAAGTCTTCATATCTTTATAGCGTGCCAAGATTTCTTTTGTCATAATTGAATAACTGTATAGTCTTATTTGTGCTTATGTACTTATTTTGGATTGCTCTCTTTCAAGTCATTATAAAATGACAAATCAATATAGAATGGCAGTGCTTTACAATATTTCAGCATAATCCATATATACAAATGCAGATGCTTTTGCTAATTAATCATTTTGAAAATGACCAGTTATCAAGCTTCACATTAATGAGTCTCCTTATACACTGTATGGTCATATACGGACAGCTGACCATCACACCCATGCGCCTTGGCCAAACTGTTGCCACAAACTTGAATGCACAAAATTGTATGTCTTTGTATACTGCAGCGTTACAGTTTCCCCTCTGGAACTCAAGAGGCCCAAACCTGGTCCAGCATAGCAATACCCCTGTGTGCAAAGTGAGCGGCATGGCACATGAAAACATGCTTTCCTAAGGTTGTACTGTATTGGAAGACTTTACCTGGCCTGCGCAAAGCCCTGACCTCAACCCCAATAAAAACTTTTGGGATGAATTGGAACATCAATGTGCCCCAAGCCTCCTCCTTATTTTTTCAGTTAGCAGGCACTCTAAGAAATAACATTAACAGGAGCATTATAAGATTCACTTCACTTTGACTTTTTGATTCTGGGTCATTAAAACTAACCTACGCTTCGTGGACTAGAGCATGCAAAATTCCAGCAAGCACACAAAGTCTTGCTGGGAGAAATTACCATAACCCAACCTTCAATCACCAGAGTTAGGTTGAAGTAACTACATGTTTCACAGTATCTTCGCAGCAATCATATTAACCGAGCCACATTTAAAATCTGTAATTTCATCTGCAGATTTATACACTATGAATAAGGCGGTTCATCTGCGATGCCACACTGAGATGGAGTTACCGTCGTAATCAGAATGCAGCTCTCTGGGGCAGTGGTGATGATGAAAGTGTGGCTTTTTTCCTCCTTCTGCCTCCTCCATGCCATGCTGTGTGAGGGATGTGGAGGTGCAGTGGCCAGAGTTGGATTAAAGATCATATCAGTGGCAGTGCGGCAGAGGCAGAGCTCTGACTGGAATATGAAGCCTTTGCAACAGGAGAAGCGCGTGCTCTTTATAACAGAGCATGAGGGCAGGAGAAAGCCTGAGTGAGAAATTTCAGCACCAAACAGTGCACACATAGACACAAACTGATTAAATGCATATCTGGCATGGGATTTGGGATGTAACTAAATATAAATGGACATGTTCGGGGATAGTAGGGATGTGACTGAATAGGAATACATTTTGCAGATTGAACAGATCATACAGATACAAACAGACATATGAACAGGGGGTGAACTCTTCGGTGAACGATAGTCAGAAAGCTTCACGTTAAGACTAGAGGTGTACATGGGGACTGGGATGCAGCAGAATGCAAAAAATGTCTGGCAACCTGGGTTTTTTTTTCCTGTCATGTGGGGGTGAGCGAGTGGTCAGATTTGAAGCGCCTGGGACAAACAATGACCATGTTGCACAATGCATTTACAGTGTGTATTTATGAGACATGCTGACAGTGCTGTCGTTTCTGTTTCTGGGTTTTTCCATTGGGGGCATACTGGTAGGATTCATATGAACTACACTTTATATAAGTCATATAAAATACCCTTCCAGATCAGGCCACACCGACTTTAGGTTTAAATATGAATACTGATGCAAATATTTGGAGCACTAAACAGGTACAGATTGTGGCATTGCATTATACCCCTAATATACAGTATATAGGAGGAACATGAGAAATGCATAGCCCAGTATCATCATTCTCAGAATGTATTACATGTCTGTTTGCATCTTCACAGTTTCGAACCCCCCCCCCCCACACACACACACACAAAGCCCCATGATGTTAACGCACATAGAAAACTGCATGTACAGTGCAAGAAAGTATAAAAGTATTAACAACCCCCCACCCCCACACCCCTTAATAAGCTCATTTTTCTTGCTAAATTAAAAGTAAGATGTTAACAGTACATGTCATAATCCTTTTTTTTCTTCTTTCTATTACAACTGTGCACATGGGTTTCCTTTTGGGTTCCCTGGTTTCTTTCCACCTCCCAGTAGTTATGCTCAATTGCCCCTAGGTGTGAGTCAGTGTAGGAATGTGTGTGCATGGTGCCCTGCAGGGGTCTGGCATCCCATCCAGTGTGTACCCCCCGCCTCATCCCAGTGTTCCAGGATAAAGCAGTTACTGAAGATGTATTTAAATTTGCAAATTAGACAAAAGATCATTAGCTATGCATGTGCATATTTGCATATCACAAATGAGCATTTCTTCCCGGTGTTATAGTCATCCTATCTACCCGTCTAGCATAACATTAACAGTGCAACTTTTTCAGGTTTCCTAATCACAGTACACCATCATACTGATATGCCATCACACCTTTAATAGCAGCTATAAAAAAAATTTCTTTCTTATTATTGCTGCTCAGATTGTAAAATGACTCATTTTGGGGACATTCTGGAGCAGGGTATAACTGAGCCATGTGAAATATCTGAGAGATGTGAGCCATTAGGGAGTGCCTACAGCACCAGGGAGGCCCAGAGGATGAGAAAAGAGCTAACTGCTATCCACAACCTTTCAGTCTCATTGCTTACCCTCTGATGACCCAACACCGATGTCACCACTGATAGCGGACACCATCCACTTAGCCAAGGGGAATAGTGTTGGGCATGTGTGTGTGTGTGTGTGTGTGTGTGTGTGTGTGTGTGTGTGTGTGTGTGTGTGTTTGTGAAAGAAATAGATAGATAGATAGATAGATAGATAGATAGATAGATAGATAGATAGATAGATAGATAGATAGATAGATAGAGAGTACCGGTATTTGCAAACGGAGCTTGAGACTGATAAAACACTGCCAATGTAAACGGAAGTCAGAAATTTACATACACTTGAAAGTTGTAGTCAGTAAAATTCATTTTTTAAACCACATTTCCACAGATCCACAGATTTCTATTATTTTGGCAAGTCGTTTAGGATGCCTACTTTGTGCATTGCATGAGTAAATTTTCCAACAGTTGTTTAAAGACAGATTACTTCGTTTTTATTGTACTATATCACGGTTCCAGTGGGTCCGAAATGTACATACACTAAGTTACCAGTGCTTTTAAACAGCTTGGAAAATTCCAGAAAATGATGCCAAGCCTTCAGGCAATTACTCAGTTAGCTTCCGATAGGCCACCAGGAGGTGTATCTGTGGATGTATTTTAAATCTCACCTTCAAACTCAGTGTCTCTTTGCTTGACATGGAAAAATCAAAGGAAATCAACATCTGAAATAGAAAACTCCACAAGTCTACTTCGTCCTTGAGAGAACTTTCCAAATGCCTGAGGTACCACGTTCATCTGTACATGGAACAGAATTCAACTATAAGCACCATGTGACCACACAGATGTCATACCACTCAGGAAGAAGGCACATTCTATCTCCTACAGATGGCGCAAAAAGTGCAATCCTAGAACAACAACAAAGAACCTTGTAAAGATGCTGGAGGAAACAGGTAGACAAGAATTTATATCCACAGTACAAGGAGTTCTATTGACATGAAAGGCTGCTCAGCAGGGAAGAAGCCACTGCTCTAAAATCTCCATTTTAAAAAGCCAGACTGCAGATTTTAAGTCTACAATGGGAGAAATGCCCTCTGGTCTGATGGAACAAAAATTATTTTTTTTTTTTTCTTTTACATGTTTGGAAGCTGAAGAACACAATGCCAACTGTGAAGAACGGTGGTGGTAGCATTATGTTGTGGAGGTGCTTTGCTACAGGAGGGATTGGTGCACTTCACAAAATAGGTGGAATCATATCAAGAGATGGGAAAATTATGTGCATATACTGAAGCAACATCTCAAGACATCAGCCAAGAAGATAAAGCTTGGTTGCAAATGGGTATTACAAATGGGAGAGTGAACACACGCATACCTCCAAGGCTGTGGCATAATGTTATGTCTGGAGGAAAGAACCAAAGGTTCAGCCACTCTTTGTGCAAAGCTTGGAGAAGTGTACCCAAAACGATTGACCCAGGTTAAACAATTTAAATTAAATGCTAACAAATATTAGTATGGAACTCTGATTCAGTATCATTTCATCATATTTTAGCACAAGGAATTATTTTATTTATTTAAAAAGAAAATATTTTTGCATGAAAATGGGTTAGCTTTCACCGCCCACATTGATTATAAAACTGTACATTTAAGTTTCATAATATCTGACATGTTTGGGTGTTTGCAGTGAATTGACTTGCACCATAAATTGTTAATGCATGTGTGATAAAGACCAGGCAGCATTGCCAAGGATTGGGGAATCACAGAGCATGGTCATTGAAATGAGGGTGGAGTTAAGTCCAAATGGCTGTTTCTTAGAAATCAAGAGTCGAATTGGTGTGCTGCATCGGTCTGCTAATCACTAACTGGATTTTTAATCCAGTGGAAAAACTTACTGTCCTATGTAACTTGTCAAGAGCTGGCCACTGGGGGCACCGTTTATGAAGCATGGCTATACAGCGGAAGCTCGGTTTTCGTCGGTAAGCCATCCGAGAACAATCGGCGAAATCCGAGGCAGTTATTTCCCTATGAATCATTGTAAACCCAATTAATTCGTTCTAGACACTCCAAAATACATACCAAAATAAACACATTACACCGAATATGTACTGTATACGCAGTAATCGCTTACATGTAATTGTAGTATTAGCACTCGCGATCAATAAAAAAAGCACAAAAACACTGGAAAGCAATGGGATTGTTTGGCTAGATGCGCGGGGTGATGCTCACACAATGCCACACTGAGCAGGAGAACGCGTGGGTCGCCCTTTGTTTATTAGTTGTTTTCGCAAAATCAGCAGCGAAATCCGATGAAAAAAACCCGACTAAAACCGAAACCAACGAAAACCGAGGTACCGCTGTATTTATAATTAATGTGGCTTTTATGCATACAGACCTGTAGAAACAATGCAATTAACATAAAAAACATAGAAACAATCTAAATCTTATACAATCTAAAATCACGTCATATTATATCAGATCAGATCAGCTCATATAACTTGAAAGTATGTGTCCCGTTACAGTCCAGTCCTACTGGTTATACTTTTTCTCACTAGTTCTTCTCTTCCAACTCCTTCCAATTCTGATTTTACTGTCTGAATAAGTGAGCTGATAAGGTAACATTCCACAATGTGAAACTATCTCTTACAATTTACATATCTAGGTGAAATAAAAGGCAGGAGAAGGTCGCACTAATTGCAGAAAGTGGAGATGTAGTAAAAGCTCTATGTATTATATAGACTTTATAATCTTATTATTTTTTTTCCAGATGATGAGTATGTAAGGTTGCTCCGCAAAATGGCTTTTCATCAGCCCATTTAACTAGTGCTAATTTCAAGCCTTGTTTGCAAAATAACCGCAGTGAGAGCAGTATGCTGCCAATAGTTCCCCCATCCACGTCTATTACGTCTGTCACTTAGTGATTGATATTTGCTCCTCCTAAATCATAGCTGTTTCAGGACGAGCCTTCTCTACTCTAATAGTTAAGCTCCTGATTAGCAATTTTACTACCCCATAATTTCCACTGCATTCACTTGAGCTGGCGGGGGCTGAGTGCCAAAGACAGCTCTATTCAGGGTGGCTCAGAAATGTTAAGAATAAGTGAACACATTAATCCACAAGTTATTGCAATCTTGTAATCCACTCGCTGTGTTAATTGCCTGCTATTTTCTCTGGGAATGAGGCTTATGCGAAAGGTCGTTCAATGGCTCAGAGCAATTGACCAGCACCAGCCGGGCTGTGAGCAAAGTGTCTTAGCTACTGTCATTCTTACTACGAGGTCAAATCTATCAAAGCTGTGGTCTAACTGACGTGTGTGTGTGTGTGTGTGTGTGTGTGTGTGTGTGTGTGTGTGTGTGTGTGTGTGTGTGTGTGTGTGTGTG
>JAQLOM010000036.1:9327879-9346252 GCA_030068315.1 Chrysichthys thysi | reverse complement strand
GACCCTGATTCCAACATGACACCAGCCTAGAGAACATTCTAGACCCTGATTCCAACATGACACCAGCCTAGAGAACATTCTAGACCCTGATTCCAACATGACACCAGCCTATGGAACATTCTAGACCCTGATTCCAACATGACACCAGCCTAGAGAACATTCTAGACCCTGACCCCAACATGACACCAGCCTAGAGAACATTCTAGACCCTGAGGCTCAACATGACACCAGCCTACGGAACATTCTAGACCCTGATTCCAACATGACACCAGCCTAGTGACCATTCTAGACCCTGACCCCAACATGACACCAGCCTAGAGACCATTCTAGACCCTACTCCACCATGACAACAGCCCAGAGAACATTCTATCCATGACAACAGCCCAGAAAACATTCTAGAACCTGACCCACATTCTAACCCAGTGAACATTCTTTACCCTGACCCCAGCATCACCAATCACCAATCCTTTGATATGACTTCAGGTTATAATTATTTGATGCTGAATTCCCCCAACCTCTCAGTCCCTATTCTGTTTTCTTTATGTTTCCACCACTCCTCTCTTCTTCTTTCAAACTCATCCATACCTCCAGCACCTCATCCTTTTGCACAGTCAGCTCGTTGGGGTTGCGTGCCACAAAGTCATAGCGGATCTTCACACATTTTGGTTCAGTGTTAGACCTGTGTAGTCAGAACAGAGTGAACAGTGATGCAGCAGACGTTGTTCAAACAGAAGATTTTATGCTGTGCTCTTCATGACTCTGACCCACTTTGGAAGTAAACTGCTAGAACACAGATCACACAAAGCATGTTATTTTAGGAGATCTGGCTGGAGTTATGTTGGTTTATAGAATTCCTGGTTCTGCTCGATCAGATAGTATTAATTGATTTTATAAAATGTAAATCACAGGTTTATATGAATGTACTCATTCTAATATGTAGCACAGTGATCAGACACAATTACTTATATTGCAGATGTTTCACATAATTTAACGTTTATTCCTTTATGTAATCTTCTTACAGCAGTGCATCATTTACCCTTCTGTGATGTAGTGGGTTATCTATTCTGAAATAAAAACTAAACAAAAGTATAAATGAAGAATGGAAAAATTAGGTCCTTAGTTTAAATAGCTTATGACCCCCCCCCCCCCCCGTGTGTATTTGCTTTCCCTCACCAAATACAGCAGGTGCTTAATGCCAGTCTCCACAAAATAATCCAGAAATATAGTCACAACTCATAGATTCATCCCTTCAAATGTCAAATTCACATTGAAAAAACTTTCTCAATTGCATCATTCTGCGTAATTGCCTGGACAGTTAGCACAGAGTAATTTGAGATGAGTTTTATTTACTTAGCCTTCAATGCTTATTGCTCTTATTAGAAAATAACACAATTCATCACAATAACTCAAAGCATTTTGGCTACACTTTCAATCCAAATTGAAATGCGTGTCTCTGCAGATCATAAGTACTTTGCAATATGACATAAGCCTGTGCTGAAATGTGAAAAGAGTAGCAAGGATGCTACATGAGAAAGAGTGGATTTCAATTATTATAACAAGCAACTTACGACTCGAACATCCTTAATCAGAAGAGCCCGTGCTTGCTTTGCAGTGAGCCCCTGCACCCTCTTTCTCAGTGGAAGGAGATTAAGTCGATGTGCCGCAGCCTGCACATGCAGTGTAGGCCATGAATATTTTAGTAGCCCCGCATAAAGCGTGGAGAACTTTAAACTCGACACACTGGTCCCCATGCATCTTTAATGTGCACACCTCCGCCGGGGGTTTTTTTTTTTTTTTTTTTTTTTTTTTTTTTTTTGTCCAGTAGCAAGGGGAAGAGGATAAGCACTGCCTCCAGTGTCCGGCCTCTGTCAGGCTGTCTATTTCTCTCCCTATAAATAAATTAGGAGTGTGAACACAGGAAACCAGCATGCCGTTCCACTACATGCAGATTCATTTTCGCTTGCAATTGCAGTTTTGTATAACAGCTCTAGATGTGCAAATATTATATAAACTTCTTTGCCCCGTTGTATGTCATGGCTCCGTAGTGTGCACACACACATACACACTCACACACATACTACATTCAGGCAATAAAACACTTTTTTGTAGTAAGAAAAATGGGCAAGTAAATGTAAAGTGTTAATAAGTCAAAGGCAGATCCTGATACAAGAATCCTGAATATACGCTCAACAGTCACTTTAATAGGAACAGGTGTACACCTGCCTATTTAGGCAATTGTCCAACTGGGCAATCATGTGCCAGTGGTACAGTGGATAATTCCATTCACATACAGGTCATTAGCTTCACTTAATGTTCACATCAAACATCAGAATGGGGGAAAAATGTGATCTCATTTACTTGGCATTGGTGTTGGTCAATGAGCTGTTTGAGTATTTAAGAAACTGCTGATCTCCTGGGATTTTCATTTATAGCAGTCTCTACACTTGGTGCCAGACAATAAAAAAACAGCCAGTGAACATGTTCTGGAGGCCAGAAATTCCTTACTCATTAAAGAGGTCAGAGATTACAGTAACTCAAATAACCACTCTTTACAACCATGCTGAGCAGAAAAGCATTTCAACCAAACCTTAAACCACAATGGCTCCAGAAACAGAAGACACAATGGGTTCCACTCCTGTTAGCGCAGAACAGGAATTTGAGGCTATGCTTGGTCACCGAAACCGAACAACTGAAAATGGGAAAATATCACCTGGGCTTTTTCCAATCTTAATCACGTTCTGCTAAGGCAAAGCTGGTGAGGCAAGGGACCCATGCACGAAATGGTCTGGAATTTTTATAATAATGTACTGGGCCCTTATGAGTCGCCAGATCAGCTTTTATTGTTAATTTCTTGGCATCGATTCTAGAAGTCTTTGGAACTTGCAGGATGAACCCTAACCTTCCAGTAGATATTCCCTAAATTAGTATTTTGTTGATAAGAGCACAGACTCTCATCTGAGATCTTGTGATCTTAATATTGTTTGCATTGTCTACACCTGCATCTACACTTGCTATGTTTCTCCATTTATTTATTTATTCATTCATTAATTCATTCATTCATTCATTCATTTATTTATTTATTTATTTATTTATTTATTTATTTTTATTAAGCTTTTTCCTTTAATTTGTCACAAACACCAGAACTTTAGTGGAGATCACTCCCATTAGACCAGACTTTACTGTGCTTGATAACTCAACTGACACCAGGTGCAAGCACCAACATAACTACAATGGTGGACAAATTTGAAATCTGCGACATATGGCCATGGGCTACACACATGTTCCATTGGCTGTTAAGTATTTCTCCTCACTGAGCCAGTATTTCACTTGTGCAGGTGAATAATGACATTGGTAGGTGACATTAACCATAAATGTCAGTAAGTACATTTGTTCCCCCATGGGACTGGTCAGTGAAGGTGCACAGAAGCTATTGCTTAAATAGTTGGCTACATGTCATTTTTTTTTTTTTTTGCTCGTGCTCCAGATTGTAGGCTGTCATATAGCAAAACATTAAAGGCAAAAGATTAAAGATTGAGCTGTTTAATTAGTATAAATAATTCACTCACAGAGTGTTGAATGGATGTGCCATAAGCCCTAAAAAGACAGAACTAGAAGTTGACCATTCCCAATGGCGGTGTAGTAAAAATTATGGGCTGATCATGGCCTCATTTTTAATTATAAATTGCATATTTTACCACTTGCTCATGGAGAGTTGGAAAACATGCACACAGGACAAAAACTATTATTTTTCTGTCAAAACACAAATTTATGAGCAAATTAACTTTTCATTAACTTTTCCATGTTGCACATTACTCATCAGTGACTGTAAGCATAAAACATACTTGTTCAAGAAACCGGCATGTAATATAAATCATGTAATAAATTTCCGTCTTAAGAAATAAGAGCCTGTTCCCTCGGCGCGGCCGCGTTATAACCATCCTCACCCATTGATTCATTATTAAAATCTGATACGTTTTCTATAAAAGAGCCTTGTTGCTTTTATTATAGTGGAAATTAAGCTCAAACGGCACATATGTGAAACATTCGTAGGGTAGGTGTATTCAAGATCAAAGAATGAAAGGTTCTGTTTCGGCAAACAAAACCAGCTCGATCTCGTCTGCATGTCATCAAACAAATGAACAATAGTGTTTACCAAATGCCTTTGTTGTACAACATACCCAGTTATTAAACTGGCATCTAATTAGAGTCATTGAGCAGGCATTTTACATAAGATTAATTGTGTTTTTAAGAGCACTTTCTCTTCATTAACATTTCGCCATGTAAATGGATCCCCTGCAATATTCACCAATGCATATTCATTTCCTGGAAGCTTGCGAGTAGTTAGAGGAATGTGGATGTAATGCGCAGAACCCCAGAATTCATGAACCAGATTAGGAAGAAGAAAATGTGTGAAAAACAAACTGTTCTATGCAGGGGGGGGGGACAGCAAAAAAGATCCTGAATTGGTGTCTGAAAGTTCCTCTTTGGAATAATGAGTTTCAGACTAATGCCAAAAGATGAGCTACAGATACAGAAAGAGAGAGAGACAGACAGACAGAACAAGTGAAAGAGAAAGAAAGACAGAGAATGAGACAGGACTGAAAGAAAGACAGGGAGAAGGAGAGCTAGACAAATCCTACCTTCTACAGTAAATCCTCTGTGATAAATAATAAAAGCAAAGGGACTCTGTGCTGCTCCTGGGTTTGATATTTCTTTTCAGAGTAAGAGCTGTTGTTCTGTCCTTCTCCTGTTAGTGCTGAAGACATGTTCTCCAAAACATAAACTAAATTAATAATACAGTGTATGCTTCTAAGTATACCTCAACTTTCTGACAGACATCTGTTGATATCATTTCTGCCGTCTGGAACATCCGTGCAAGTTTCTTGGTTTGGGAAGGCCGTCAGCAGAAACACCCGAGACTTGCTGAGACATCTCAAAAGACAAACGGGGAAACTGTCACTCTGAAAACGTGAAGTATTTATACCTTCTTCTGCTATTTTGGTTGTAAGTTTTTTGACACGAGAAACTTGACGTGACGGACAGTCCGCATCTCGCGCTCGCATGTGATTACTTGGGTATTCTGTGGTTCGAGTGTTTAATTCCGCAGCATAATACTGAGTTACGGGACTTAAAATCTGGAAGAATGATTGCAGGCTTAAAGTTATTCCACATAGCTACAAGCAGAAATGTCAGCGAACAAAATAGTGCTCATTAATTAAGGACTGATTGCTTTACAAATGTGCTACAGCCTCATTTAATTCTGTCGGGGTATCAGTCTAAACAGGCTTTACTGAAGGAGAAAATACCCACTTTTTCCCCCCCTCCAAGCCTGGGGAACGTTGCTAAAAATCTGATAATGTTGTTCTCAGACATTTTCTCATTAACTATTCTAAACGGCAGTGATCAGCTCTATGGAAATTTATGTCTGCTTAGAAATTTCCAATTCCTACCCACTGTAGTACATCCATTGTTTGCACAATGATAGTCAGCATATAAAAGATAGCTGCCTCCTATTAATGAAAGCACACTTAAGTGATTAACAGTATTGTGGAGTGCAGAAAGGAGCTCGCTCATGATTAAGAATCATTAACTTAATAGGGAGGCTGGGGAAAAAAAGAATGGCAATCTCAGAGCAGTTCGTAATTACATAATGTGATAAATTTGGACCTACAAGTAGTCCTTTCCTCTGGCAACAGGAAGATTTAATTCATCAGACGATAATGACTACATAAAAGTAAGCAATGTGGAAATGATCCTCTGGATTGGCTTTATTCTTAGGTCACAGACCCCCTGCGTATTTAATGCAGTGAGCGTCCCTGGTATTGTACATACTGGTGACAAATTAAAGGAAAAACTGGCTACCCTGTTATGCTGTAGGGGACATTTTGTTGGTATGCTTTGGGGCCACTTGTCCACTTAGAGAGAAGAGTCACTGTGAATCAATACAAAGTTATTCTGGCTGATCACCTACATCCAGCAGTGGCTCGTTACCATAGATTTTAGCAGGGCAGGACGGCATTAATAATCACATAACCCTTCAACTTAATTTGGTTTCAGGCCATCACGACTTATGCCATAGGCTACTCTCCAGTGTATTTTTAGAGAAAGCCTGTACAGGCAGTTGAGATTTGACTACATACCATCATACGACATACAGTCTCTTGTCTTATTTTCATGGTTCTAGATGTACCTCTTTTCTACTGACTTTGCTACAAGAGGTGTCTATCCGTTTTGCACATCACTTATCCAATGTGGGGAGCCAGAGCCAATCCCAGCTGACTTCATGTAACAGGCAGGGTACACCCTGGACAGGTCTCGGAGCTAACACAGAGAGACAGACAGCCATTCACTCATATGAGCAATTTAGAGTAGCCAGGTGGCCTAATGCGCATGTCTGGAGGAAACCAGAGCACCCGGAGGAAACCCGCACAGGCATGGGATGAATGTCCAAACGCCCATACAGAAATGCAACCGGAACCTGCTTGCTGTGCGGCGACAGTGCTAACCACAGGGTCACCAGGTTTCAGCAAATTCTCCAGCCCAACTACATCTCAAAAAGTGCAAAAAATACCTGAAATAAGCCCAACATTTGGGCATTAGAAAAGAAAGAAGCATTTTTCTCCTTTTTCTCAGCTTCTGAGTAAGGAAACAAGGTCACTGCAGACACTGCACACACATTTTAGATGTTTGGAAATTATCCACTCCACAATCACCCTTTCCCTTTCCCAACCTTTACCATGATTCTGTACATCATAAACATACTGTCTGCACCTATATTTGTTTGCAGAAATGTATTTAAACTAGCCCAAATTGCTACACATACAAAAGACAGCTTTGTGATTAACTGACTTGTAGGCTGCTGCTCCTCCTATAAATTGCCCATAGGTGTGAGTGTTCATGACCTGCCCTCCCAGTCGGCGGGGTGGCATCATTCCATGGCTAAAACAGCGCTGTGGAAGGAATTCCTTACTTCCACAATGCTGTAACAAAATGGCATCTGATGGTCTGGGTGGTCCAGGTGATCCAGGAGATGTATGAATATGAATGAAGCGCTTACATTGTCTTTATCCTATGATAAATTATTTCTATCTTGATGGGGGTGAACTCTCCCAGGATGACTCCGCCCCTATCCCCAAGCATAAAGTGACACAAGAGCTCACTGAATGCTTTAATGAAAAATGAAAATGTCAATTTGGCCCTGTGGCATTCAAAATAATCCCATTTTGGACTGACATGTTAGACGTTCCTCTCTAGCACTATTTTCAAAACATCGGTTGGGGAAATATGTACAGCTCCAGAATCTTGCAGAGTCTGTGCAGAATCTATGCATTGAATATGTAGTGGCTACTCATGGAGGTCCAAGACTTTTCAAAGATACATACTGTTGTTTTTTTTCCTTTAATTTGTCACCTGCCTGTTTATATATTAGTGGAAAAAGAGATTAGAGAAGTCATATGTTTGCCCTCATGAAATATTCATCAAGAATGCATCTGCGCTTTGAAAGTTGGCCAGACTGTGTTGAGAGGAGCTGGAGTAAGGCCACTGTAAGGCTTTTCGTTTGGATTACATGGATCGCAATATGCTAGCCCACTGTTTATCCAGAGCACACAGTGATTTGGATCTCAATCTTTGGTTAATAAGATTGTGTGAGTGCATCATGTTCACTGCCATGTCTAGTCGTTTTTGTTGATCCAAATCTTTCTGACTTTTGTGAATGGTAAATTGTACACTCTCTTTCCAGTATATTACTTCTTTCTAGAGAAGTACTGTATGGCAGTGGTCCTCAACCTTTTTTGTACCAGGGACCAGTTTCATGTAGGGCAAGTTTTCCACGATTTTGCGATGGAAGATGGCCGGGCTTCCTCCCCAGCAGCAGCAGCTTAAAGCGCTACGTTCTCTGAGTCACGTGCAGTAGTGCGACGAGAGTGGAATTTTTCAAAATAAGTTACCCAGGAAACTAATGAAGAAAATAAAATAACTAAAAAATTCTGGAAGGTTATTATTTTTTTCCCGGCCCGGTACCAAAAGCCCGGTGGTTGGGGACCCCTGCTGTATGGTATGTAACATTTTCATGCATGCACATAGTTTTTGTGGTCTGTTCTCTATATTCAGAATTTCAACAGGAACTACTATTGCACAGTGTTAAGAAATTCAATTCCTTTGATTATTTATAAAGTGTAAAATAAGATTTTTTTAAAAGGGCTTCTCTGTAACTTTATATATTTATTGGGCATTTGAATGCCACATAAAATGTGTGAAACATGAGGAAATATGTGATTGTAATAAAGTAAAGAAAGTGAGTTTAATGCTTTATCCTGTACAGTGTTCATTAGCGAGTAAGAACAGATTGAAACACGGTGGCAGCATATTCCGCATGTTGGCACCTAAAGGGAATATAGTAAGGACATTTGCCGAAGGACAATGACAGGGTTGCCAACAATCTTGCTTTTGGAATGGGATTCACACTTTCAGGTCCTGTCTCACACTCTCACACCACCCAAACCCATTTCATGCCAAATGATGAAAAATACCCAAATTATGAAGAGAACCCATGGATGGCACAAACTGAGGCTGTTGTATGGACACCAATCGATCAAATTAATCACATTAGAGGATTAGAGATTGACCCCTATCACTGCACAACCGAAACAGATCTTCAGGGCTGTAGATTATCATTTTGGTATAGATTTCAATTACGCCAGTAAGCATTTGGTAGCATGTTTAGTTAACAGTTTATTAATCATGTTTCATTGTGACAGTATATGGCCAAAAGTATGTGGACACATTGTCATCACACCTTGACGTGTTTCTTGAATATCCTATTCCAGATTTAGTCTCTCTTAGCTATCATAATAAGCACCACTTTTCCAGGAAGGTTTTCCAATACATTTTGGAGCATGGCTGTGAAGATTTGTGTTCATTCAGTCACAAGAGTATTAGTGAAGTTGGGCACTGATGTTGGGTGAGATGATGGGCCTCAGGAAGTTTTGAATCCAGACTTGAATACACCCACACAAAGATCAGTTCAAACCCAGCATACCTTTGAACACCACCAACCAGAGACAAAACAGTGCAAATGTGCCATCAGCCCCAGCTATCAGATTATACGTGGACAAAAGTGAAATACCTCCTAGAAATTCAATAAAAAATTAACATTAAACCCCACTTTAAGGGATTCATCCATCACTCCTAACAAAACAACATACCAAAGACTTAACAAACTGAACACAATCTTCCAATACTGTGACTCATGAAAAACTGTTCATGTATTCAATGTTAGCGTATGTGCAGTCTAACACAGGTTCACAAGCCCACACTTGTCAGTGTTGTGTATTTAAAAACGCTGTATTTTTTTTTCAGCCTTTAAAATAGCTTCTCATCTGGAGGCATGAAAAAGAAGTGGATGCAGGTGCAGGTTTATTTAAAAAAAATAAAAAAACAAAAAGAAATTGGCAAACAAATCCGAAACATGAGGCAAAGTCATAAACAGGAACAAAAAAGGAGTCAAGCAATCAATAAATGGCATGAATAGCGAAAGGCAAAGATCCATCATCTGTACCGCTTATCCGTTGAAGGTTGCAGAGAAGCAGGAGCAACTTCAGGTGAGGGGCATTGGAACACCCTGGGCAGGTCTCCAATCTATCGCAGGGCTAACACAGAGATGAACAGCCCATATTCGCCCATTCACTTTCACAATTTAGAGTAGGAAGTTGATCTAATCTGCAATGTGTAGAAGTAAAAATGAGCGCGTTGCTCTAACTTTGATCACAATGTCATTTGAAACATTTTAGGGAAGAACATGTAAAACTGATGCTGACAATATTTTACCTAGCTTTGTTACGCTACCCAAAGTAGAAGAAATACATAACGTGGAAATTTGACTGACAAACAGACATCTCACCCTCGGCCTTCGGGGCTCGTTTGAAAATTAAGACTCTTCATGGGTCTTAATTTCTTAGACAGAGCGAATGCTGGTTTGGGACTGCTGGGGACTTTCTTCCCATTAAATGTGCTAAGGGGAGATAGTGCTTTTTCGTGTTATCTGCCACTGGATGCTCACCCTGCAGCCATTTTCTCATCAAAACACATCCTATAAGTCACCTTGGCCCTTTTAAGCAAACGGCATGCGCCCACAGATTTCCCCAAACAGGCAGAGAGAAATGGGGAGATTTTAGGTAGTAGCTGTAGACTGTGCTTAAAAAAGGTCCATTTGCTGACTGGCTGCTGATAAATACAGGCTTCAAAAAAGCACATGCATGCCTGTGAACTTGCAGCTTTTAATAGTCGATCATTTAATATACCATTGAATGTAAGCTTGTGTGCCATTACAGGATCTACAATATATAGAGGCATACGCAAATGCGTTGCTCATGCATGCAGAGGAATGAAAAGTGGGACCAAATGTGTGTTTCGGTGCAGAGATGAGCAGGCGGTTTCGCAGCGGCCTCCAGGTCTTCCTAACACTGTAATCTGGGTCAAAGTGCTAACTGGTGAGAAGGGCCTGTGAGAGGTTCACTCACACATAAATCATTTCTCATGCCTCGAGTCCTCATTATGCTCACTGCAGATAGAATTTCAAAGCCTTTCATGTGTCACAGTGTCCTTAAAGGTGGACTTGCAGTACTGCGAGAGAGCCACTCGACATGGCACCTTTGGAACATCGCACTAGCACACAGCTCCGTCAAATCAGGTCACCCAATGCTTAAACCACAAACACTGGAGGGCCTATGTAACTCAGTATTTGAAATATGCTACTAATGGACTTTGGAGAAAAGGGGAGGGGCACTGTCTATAGCAAGGTCTTTTTAGAAAAGGAATCTGAGAACAAGAAAAGGTTGCTGAATATCGAATATTCGTTTGATACTTAAAGCTTCAGAAAAGTCTAGCTGGTCAGAACTTATCACGGATAATTTAATTAAAATATATAAACCAGCAGCACTGAGCTTTATCAGTTTGTTAATCATTTAGTTAAGTACTCTAAGCAGTATGCATAGAAGCACCATAAAGCACTAACGTGCACATGGTCCTGGCCAGACAGCTATTCCAAAACATTTTGCATAGCACATTTTTAGTTTTAAACTATAAGCTTTATTTCAATCTTATATCCGGTAAATAACCAAAAACCCATTTATTTCTAAAATAAATAACAAAAAAATATAGTACTTCACTGTCAGGCATTGGAGACAGTTGCTGGTTAATAGTTTTATTAAAAGAACATGCAAACAAATCCAAAACATGTGCAAGATCACAGGCAGTAGTCAGGCAATGTGAAATCCAAGTAACCAGGGCAAAAGTCAAAGTCATAAATGCCATAGCTATAACAGGACTCATTACAAGACAAACCTAAGGCAGGATAAAGGCTTTGGCTCACCAACAAACACTGCACATATATTTTGCATAGGGGAAGGGGGTAGCTCAGGAGGTCAAGACGTTGGACTACCGATCGGAAGATGGGGAGTTCAAATCCAAGCACCCCCAAGATACCACTGCTGGGCCCTTGAGCAAGGCCCTTAACCCTCTCCAGGCAGGCGTCGCTGATTTTCAACAGTCAAAATATCAGATTTTTCCTTTTAATAAAATTCAATTTGAGCCTGAAAGGGTTAAAGGGTTATTTATTATTATTATTATTTATTTATTTATTTATTTATTTTTCTAAACACTTTCCGGCTCAAATTAAGTTTTAGTAACAGGACAAATCTGATATTTTCACCGTTGCACATCAGCAACGCCTGCCTGGAGAGGGTTAACCGCAATGCTCAGTTGTAATTAATTGTGATTTTATTGTCGTGTCTGTTCTTCTTTTATGACTACTTATGTTTTATATGTTGTATTTTATGTTATTTAATTATTTTATATTTTATATTTTAACTTGTACAACACTTTGGTCCTTTGGGTTTACTTAAAGTGCTTAACAAATAAAGTTGGATTGGATTGGAGATAGAAAAAAATGTAAGTCGCTCTGACGTTTGCCAAATAATGGTAATGTAATGCAATGTAATGCACTGTGATGGTCGAATGAATGTCCTGTTATATTGTTGGCGTGATTGTGTAAATGAGTCCAGGGGTGTGTCATCAGTAGAAAGGCGAACATGAATGTGATAGAGTTCATGATAGCTGTTGGATGTTGTAGTCTTCTACATTCAAATAGCTATCAGAAAGAGGTGCTGAGAAAATGCTCCGTTTGTTTGTTTGTTTGTGTATGTGGCTCATTTGAACAATCTGCATTCTTTAAGGCTTGTGTCAAAGAAAGGCATCTTTGTAGTCATCATCAAGGCAGTGTGTCGCAAAGGCAGCCTTCCCCTGTGCAGCTGGATCTCGCTGCCGGCTGGACTGTGCCCAGATCTCTAGCAGCAGGATGGAATGGCTCATACATCAGAAAAAACGTCATTCCTTGTAATCATTCACTACCAGAGGGAAAATAGGCTAAGGCCAAGTGTAGACAAAGAAAATCTTTCATATTAGTCATCTCTCTAAGAACTTACTTTAAAAATCTACTCAGTCACAAGGCAATTTTTAGGGGACCGGGTGCCATAAAGAAGCTCTTTCATTCCTTTCATTGAAATAACAGATAAACGCCAGAAGAAAAACCATGATGGGGTGTGTGCTGTTAAAGGAAAATGATCAATCAAGGTGAAGCTGATTATTTTCCAATAAGAGCATGAATTGGTTTGTTCCTCATATGCCACTACAAATGTGTCAAAATGTGTCAAAACATAAGTATATTCATTACATTTTATTTATTTCCAAGACAGCATGTTTATAGCTATAAAGTTGTTCCCTCACCCCCAATATTCTTATTACTTAAGGGCAATTTACCGTATACTAACACTACCTTGACAAAACACTACTGATGGTCATAAATGCATAATGCACTAAGAAGGCAAGAATTAATTAATAAAGAATTAAGTTTTTCAACTAATTAACATTTGACCAGACACAACTTTTAATTAAAAATCCAAGTGTACAAAGCTGTCATCACGGTAAATACTAACTACTTTAAAGAATCTAAAATACAAAACATACATACATATATATATATATATATATATATATATATATATATAAACCCTTACCGTTCATAGGTTCATATCTTCTGTATTGTTGTACAATATAAAAAAATAGTCTAAATAAAATCTATTAATCAGTAGATGTGTCCAAACATTTGACTGGTGCTGTACACATGCATGTATATTTATTTATGGAAATGTGCTAATTAAAGATGAGTAAAACTGCAACACTATAATTATGCTCTTAAATTCACTGTCTAAATACAAACCAGATGAAGAGATAATACCTTCTAAATAACAGCTCTTAATTGTATGTGTACAGTGCATAGCGAGCACTACAACCCCCCCACCCCCCCTACCCCCATCAAACGCTAAAGTGCTGTGTAGTTATATCAGATCGAAGGGTGCTAATTAAGATTGCATGCATTAAGAGATACAGGCTGGTTACTGACAAAGTAGTATCTGAATTTTGGTGTCATGCTGAAAAAGACGCATTTTCATTCCATTGCATTTCAATCATTTTAAAAAGATTATGTTCAGATTTCATTACTTCCTTAAAGAGGCTACTCGAGAAATGTACTCAGATATCCTTATCTGACATGTAGTGTCTAAAAGCATTGCTTTTTGCCACACGCTATTAACTGGAACAAGCGTTACATAAAAAGCTGGCGTCAGTTGACATACACACTCCCCTCCATAAGTATTGGAATGGCAAGGCCAACCTTTTTGTTTTTGCCATATACTGAAGACATTTGGGTTTGAGGTCAAAAGATGAAGCTGAGATGACAGATCAGGTTTTTAGCTTTCATTAGCTGATGTATACCTCATGATGTGCTAAACAACTTACAAAATGACCATTTTAGTGGCACACCAGCACATGTTTAGGTGAGCAAAAAAGTACAGAAAAAGTAACTGTAGTTGCTGCACAGATGCCTTGTGTGTCTTCCCCAAATTCTTACTTTTTACCTGAATGAGATTTCTCTCTGTTCTCTGCCTGTGGTTCATGCTTTGATCACAAAATAAAGCACAACTGAAAGTGTGTGCAGGTTATGCTGCTGCTGCTGCTGCTCATCTCACTGGCAGTAAAGGAGTGGGCAGGAGCACTGACACAATTGTCTAGATGAGACAGAGAGTGTGTGTGTGTGTGTGTGTGCATATGTGCGTGCATGAATGTGCACATGTATGTGGGTGTTACACACACACACACACACACACACACACACACACACACACACACACACACACGAGTATGCAACAAGAGCTGCTGGCAATGTTTACGAATGTGTGAATGCGTACATATGTGAGTCACCGCTCAAAGTGAGTGTATTTCTCCAGAGAATTTTCTTGTACCTGAAAATATGACAATAAGTGAAACTCATAAGTCTAGGGGATGCAGTGTCAGTACCACAGACACTAGCTAACACACACACACACACACACACACACACACACACACACACACACACACACACACACACACACACATTAATTAATATTACAGCTAATTAATATACAGCTAATTAATATACATACACCTAAATCTAATCCTACCTTTAACCACTGAAGTCAAAAGGAAGGCTTTTGTCTCATTAAGTTGTTTTTTAATAGCTGCTTTTTTTAATAATATACAAACAAAGAATTAAATTTGAACATTTTTCCTGGTATTTTGATTAATGCTGGGACGTTTGGTACCTACAAAAAAAATACAAACATGAGGATTGAAGCCTTGTGGTGAAAAGAAAATCAATTTATATTAGCTTGTCTATTTCAGTTGAATTCTATCGATTTCTATTAGCGTAATTATTATACTAATGAACGTTTTGTAGGTAGGTACAAAAAGTGACATCAGGGTAAATATTTTGAGCATAGTCAAATGTATCTAATATTATACCTTTTAAAACTAAAACAGCTTGAAATAGTCGTATATGAAGTTTTTGCATTTATTTCCAGAAAAAAGGTGAAACTAGGGCAATAGTAGAAGAAACTTGAAAGCTTGAAATGAATAAAGGCATCTAAAATCAGGCTGAATAATATTATAATTGAACTATAATACTCTAATCATGAACATATGAGATAAATTAGGTATATTCAAGCTATTGCTTGCTACGATATCCCCCAACAATTGCTTTCAACTTTAGTCAACACAGGGATTAGCCTGTCATAAGCTTCTCCCAGTGTGTTTTTGCCTATTCCTCATAACAGAACTTGTGTAGCAGCCAGGTTTGTCGATTTTATCCCATGCTCCGACACCTAATGTATTGAATTGCATCAGTCCTTTTTCCAGCTAAACACCCCAAAAACAAGATGCTACCACCCCCATGCTTCACGATTGGGATGGTGTTTTTTTTTTCAGATTAAAAACCTCACACGTTTTCTTCCATCCACGCACACAGTGTAGCTGAGCTTCAACATATGTGGCTCTAATGGGTTAACAGGAGAAAGCAGTGCAACATAATTAAAGCATTAATAATTAATGGGATTGTTAGTCACTTCCTGAGGTAAATTGCAAATGATTAATCAATAGCCTGATATGAGCACTGACTATTATATTACCCACAAATTACAGCCTATTTGTTGTGCCTAAAGTGAATAGAAGATTTTTCCTTGTTCTATACATCATGACATGGCACGGGTTGATTTTTTCTTTTTAATAGACGTACTGTATATATTGTCTGAGTTCGCTGTACATGACATAAAAACCACAGGGGAGGTGTTTTAATCTTTACAAAAATGCACAACATTCTTTGATCATAACAAAGGATTTTCAACGTGATTCTTTTCTTTGCCGCACGTTCTGTCTTATTTCAAATATATTTCTGTGTTGAAACACTCTTTATCTCGTACACCCCACAGTATTTATTGCCATTTTCGGCTCTTTTTGGTGAAGAAAACCCTATTTAACTGGCAGAAGCTGTGACACAAAGAGAGTGAGGGCTGCAGGCTTAATTGATTATTTGCACAGAGCTGTGTATCAGCGAGGTGCAGCACACCCAGGGGAAATAATGTAAAACAGATAACAAGATCAAATGCTGGAGAATTGCTTTCTCTTGCCAGCTTTATTAATCTGTTTCTTTCTCAGTCAAACTGGCTTTTTCTCCCTCACTCTCTCCAGGTTTTTATATTAAGGCAGGGTAGGCCTTCATGTCCTAATTAATACAAGAACTTCTCACCTGAAGTAGGTTTCATCAGAAAGCTTTGATTTTGAAATGCCCAAAAGTTAAGATAATATTCTTCAGAAGTTTCTTAAGAAAATCCATTTCTGTGCTGCATTGTATCTCATAAACATTGATTAGTACCTAATAAAAATGTAAGTGCTTGTAAAGCCTGCGAGGTTTCGGGTGTGTTATTAATAGCTGGCAGGTGGAAATGAGGAAAGGTTCAAGTGACTCTTGGTATAATCGAAGGGTAAGACACTATTATGCCTTTAGACTTGGAATTACAGACGATCCTCTCATTAACGGACTAATTGGGGGGAGAGGTTGTTTGTTGACGTGAATAGACCGATGATGTGAAGGGTGTGTGTTTGTGTATGTGTGGGGGGGGGGGGACAAGGAAAAACACCACTAAGGTCCAAAAAGCTCCTCATGTACTGTACACATGACAAGCAGCGTAACGTCCAACATAAATAGGTAAGTACATTAAATCCTAATGTAAATAAATATGTAAATGCAATTGTAAATGTCATTTCCTTTATGTGTGTTCACACCATACTCCTCACAAACACGGGAGACAGAAACACCAGACTTCTTAATGAGCTCGAATTTCTGGCCAATACTAAGATTGAGACGCTTTCTTTTACCACTAGACTCATCTTTGCGTGGCATAATGATGGCACTGGGCAGAAAAACAGTGAAAAACACCAAATAATCACCGATAAAATAGTATTGCTTCACAACGACCACAGCTCAACCGACGCTTGTAAACAACTTGTAGCACGCACGCCACCGCCACCTAGTGGACAATTGCTGAACTACAGGACTCAGATCGCCCAGAATTTGTCCATTGCATCCGAAATCCATTAATGCGGTGTCCGTAGATGAGAGGAGCGACTGTACATCAGATTCATACACAGAGCATGAAAATCTTCCCCCTTCTTACAGTAAGAATCGGGTTTTCTATTTCTTTAGTCAACCGTAACGAGACTCCAAGACTAACGGTGATGATGGTATGATGTAGCAGGTGAGGCAAGAACGTTTTTTAAATTCTTGCAATTATTTATTCTTACAAAAGCTCAATTTGTCCATACGGTTCATGTTACCATACATTTCCTGTGTTAAGTCAGTTAGGGTACTTTTGTTTTAGAATACTTGATTTCCACAAGAGGTCATTTTAACAAAATTAGATAAGAGACCATTTGTTTAATCTTTTGTTTCAGCAAATCACATTTTCATTGGGTCAAACGCTTACATAGAGTTTGTAAGTATTTGATGCCTTTTAATTGCTTGAACTTCAATTAAACACCTGGAGTAGCCTTCCATTAGCCTATTCCAATATTTTTGCCTGTCCCAATATTTTTGCCTGTTCCTCTTTACAGAACTGGTGTAGCAGTCAGGTTTGTGGACTTCCTTGTTCATACGCATGTTTCGAACCCCCCCTGATATCAGTCCTTTTTCCAGCAAACCATCCCAAAAACACTATGCTGCCCCATGCTTCACAGTTGGGATGGTGTTTTTTAGATTAAAAGCCTCACACATTTCCCCACAAACACATTGATAATTATTATGGCCAAACAGTTAAAATTTTGTTTCGTCTGACCAGAGAACACACCAGAAGAAAACAAAACGTGTGATTACCTGCAGTTTGGCTTTTTAATGCCAGTCATTTCCCTTTCTTGACAAACTTGTAAGCCATAGTGGATGTATATACTTTGCTACCTGGTACCTCCAACTCTTTCACCAGTTCCTTTCTTATTATCTTGGTGTTCAGTTTAAACTTCTGGCCCAATGTTCATTCATAGTAATTTTATGATATAGCTGGATTAGCTGAAAAGTATCATATAACACACTTAACAGGACATACCATATGTGTAAGAGGAAAAAGAATTAAAATTAGATAACAATACTGTATATAGAAATGTATATATTATTATTATTTCTGCAAGAATGAAAGGAAAGGTGTACAAGACGGTGGTGAGACCGGTAATGTTGTACAGCCTAGAGACAGTGGCGATGAGGAAAAGTCCAGAGAAAGAGCTCGAGGCGGCAGAGATGAAAATGCTGAGGTTCTCTTTAGGAGTGACGAGAATGGATAGGATCAGAAATGAGGACATCAGAGGTACAGCGCATGTTAGATGTTTTGGGGATAAAGTTTGAGAGGCCAGACTGAGATGGTTTGGACATGTACAGAGGAGGGATAGTGAATATATC
>JAQLOM010000036.1:9283942-9299560 GCA_030068315.1 Chrysichthys thysi | reverse complement strand
AGTAAACTGTGTGTGTGTGTGTGTGTGTGCGTGTGTGTGTGTGCGCGCGAGAGAGAGAGAGAGAGAGAGAGCGTGCAAGAGAGAGTATCCTTGCTTATGGAGGCAAGACTGATTTCAGGGAAGACATCAGGTTGGATTGAACCTATCCTTGAGCAAATGTCACTTCACAGTCTTCCTCCCTGTTCATCTGTGTGCCCATATGCAGGCCCTAATTATTTACTGCGCTGTCATAGAACAAGGTCACACTTGTAATACCACCATCCAATTCGCAAATCGCATTTCTTACAAAGAGAACTAATCTAATCCTTTCAGAAGCAATTATCTTGATCTGAGGGCCTGCTTGAAGATCCACCGCCCTGCACAGATGAAGGTGATGACTTTCATTTAGTATCACACTAAGAATGTGACGGAGCGCCGTGGCTAACTTAAATTGTCAATCTTTAGCTCCGTCTGCAAAATCGAGCCAAATTAAAAAACGACTCATTTATGGAATGCGGCCAAAACAATTATGCACTATCAAGCACTAGCATGGCCATAACAGATGATGCCTGGGGAGGCCTAAGTTTCATTGGCATCCATCCACATGCATTTTTCAGCGACGAGAGTTGTTGTTTTCTCCTACATATGAACAGAAACCGCATAATGGTTACAAGTAAGACTGGAGGCTGAATGCAGCATAATGTAAATATAACAAGATGCACTACTTGACTCTTCTTTTGTGGTGTAGAAAGAAAGCATTACATGCCCTGTACTTAGACACTGCCAATAACTCACAGTTTGAGTGAATGCAAACTAAATTGTGAAAATGGTGGCATATAATCTCTTAGTAGAGGGTCATGTCCATGCGTCTTCCTTTTATATTTCTCTATTGCCATCTCCTGGCCTACACGAGCAAACAGACTTGCTCAAATATGTTCAGCTACGTTTTATTTTTGCCAATTAAAACCTAAATGAAACGCATTTGCATTTGACATTTGTATTAAGTATGCTATCAAATGTCTGTGGCCAGATGGAGTAAGTGGATTAATGATATGCAAGTCTCTGTGTCCTTTTCTCTAATTACTTATAGTACGTGTAAATAGAAGCAGATAATTAAAGAAATGAGATCCAGAGTGCTCAGTGTGCCCCATTACTTTAATGAGAGGGAAGCAAGCAGTGTGTGACTGATTAGTGATAATCAATCAGATTGATATGCGTTTATATCCATATAAATAAAGATCCAGTGATGTTCGTCTCGGTTATAAATGTTCTAATCCCACTGGAAACCCAAATTAATTTTGTTTTGTGTAAGCTGGTTGAAAATACACTTAATTTAAATGAGATCTGAGGTTTAATGAACAACTTAAATTACACTGGCTGTCAAAAGTATCAATCTAGTTTTAATTAATGAGCACTTTTAGACATTCGCAATTAAACATACAGACTATTAAGAGGAACCAGGTTTAATAGAAATAAACCAATACAATATTGTTTAATATTTCGGACAGTACCCGAAAACCATCTTTCCATAGTAAGCAGCGGTATTTCCTGTATGCTGTATGCTTCTTCAGGTTTTTTTTTTTATTTCTGCTTAGGTAGATGCTTAGACACCTATCCTGAGCCTAGATAACAAGGCCATGTTATTACAGACAGAACTGCCTCGTTCATATTTACATTATTTTCTGCACATACACTCTCAGTGACCCTGATCATCTCAAAGGATGTCCCCAAACTTTTGACTGCCAGTTGGCCTCGGTTATCAACCTGGATATGAACTGATTCATTCGTTATTGATACTTATGAGTCTTTGCACAAGGAAACTGATATTCATGAAAATCCCAGAAATTCAGAAAAATGTTCTTATTTTTCCTATTCACACACCCAAGTGTGTGTAAATTTACACATACGAAGACTAGCTAACTCGATCAACTTTAAATCATATAATTTGCATGCATTATGCATATGCACAACAAAATCCTCAGAGCTGATTCTATTTTACTTTAGTTTATAAAACACTGACACTGTAAAAAGATGCTTTATCGCAAAAGGATTTAATTGCATAAACAAAGCTCTGGTCTTAAGTAGAGTTCATTTTTAATTATGCGTAGAGTTATTTTAACTCTGCATATAATTAACACTTTAGAAAGCATAGTGTTAAAATAAGCCGTCTCAAAGGGAATTTAACACCAGCGTTTGCTGTGTGGAATATTTCTGTCAGTATTCTAGACGTGGTCTGTGTAGAGCTGTAAGCCATAAACAAATACCTCAACTGATAGAAGCAAATGTTCTTCTTATTATCAGTAGGATATATTATTCAGTATTTTCACTGGTATAGATGTGAGTCAAAATAACCTCCATTTCAGCTTTCAGCCTTTACTCTGATCATTCACCAGCTCTCTGAGCACACTAACTTTTATGGTGTTTTTTGGGTGTTACTGCATGCAAACGATGCATCAGCCTATGCACGTGAATATGAAGAAAATCAGTTTCATATATATCTAAAATCAGTTTATATATATCTAATTTTCTTTTAGGGTTTCAATTTGATACTTAGGTATTTCATGGTGCAGTAATATAGTGAGAAGAAAGAAGACTGGCTAAAGATGGGTAGCATTTAAAAAACCAACCGTCTTCTAGATGCAGTTAAATAAACTAAATTCTACTACATATATAAGTCAGCGGCAATCCTTTACAATTATTACGTAAATATAAAAGCATTTACTTGTTAGAAAGAAACAGAAATCTGTGCAAAATTATAATTCCTTCAAATAACCAGGGGCATGTTTTGAGGGGTTGAATGATCATTTAATTACATCAATATATGTAATTCTAGTCAGAAATATAAATACATCATCATTGAACAAATATTATGATATTTCAGTGGAAACATACAGTAGTTGCTTATTGATTTTATTTACACAGCCAGTCCCTTAAATGAGAACATGGGACTCCAGTGTGACAATAAGCGAAAGCAAACTAAAGTGACCACACAAACCAACTAGTACCACTTAGTTCTACTGTTTAAACAGCAACATATTCGCAGAGTGTAAAGTGTCTGTTTGTCGTCGGTCACAGGGGTCAGTAAAATGAACTTCGTTTCAGAATATATGGCCGTCTGGCTTTCTTGGTGTACAGTTGCCTCTTTAGGATGTATGGAGATTTTCGTTTCAGCGGCCTGTCGCTGTTCTGGTCCACTTCAAGGGATTCTTGGTCGAGCTGAAACAAGAGTCAGAAAAAGAAATGAAGACAACTGAAGGTTTAGCTGTGCTAATGTGTGCTATGTGCAGGTGTAATGAAACGAATGCAGTCCGCTCTGTCGAGATCGTGAGTGTTCACTGGCTCTGGGGTTGTTTTAAAATGAAAGGTATGATGTGTTAATACGATGTGTGTTTAAAGTCTGCATCTGCAGAATAGAAAGATGGAGTTGTGTGCTAGCATGCAAACATCTTTTCTTTTACATTCCCTCTCCCACCTCTCCGGGCTGAAGGACTCTGCAGAGAGTCAGAAGGTCATACAGATCCTGCGATGTTTGGCTCATAGAAGTGGCGACCCTCTGGTTATAAGCGGGCTGGAACACGTTTGCATACCAGTCCTCCTGCCAGGGCACACTAACCCTCGCCAGCATCCGGCATATGTTTAGGACAGGCAACTGCCACAGGGGGGAGCTGTGTCTGCTCTGTTGTAGACACACACACACACACACACACACACACACACACACAGAAGGGAAGAGAGAGAGAGAGAGAATTGTACATCAATATTTCTTCAAATTAAAGCAGTATTGTGCTCTACAGCAAGCCCATAGCGTACCCAGTTAAGGCTTGTTACCCCTTCCCCTTCCCATTGCACATCTCCCTGCCTTGAGTGCAGTCACTTTATTGTATCCACAGGACCAACTAACTTCATCTAAACCTGACATGCGGTCTATAAATCCTGTTTAATGCCCTAGACTGTGTGGGGTCTATAATAAAGCACTCACGAATGGAAGTAATAAGAAGCATAATAGAACCCGAAACAGCTTATAAATTTCATTTTCTATCCAATTAGATTGCCTTAAAAATCAAAACAGGCAAAACATTTAATATTATAGCTGAGAGGGCAACTTGTTCAGCTCAGACATGGCTTTCTCTTTGACTGGAAGACATGTTCGGATATTTCATTGTGTTCCCTGTATTCCCATGAGTCCTTTCAGACATAGGATGGTCAGCAGACTGCATATCTGATAGCCAGTACATTTCATTACAAAACTGCATTTGTATTTCAAAAATGATTAATGTTTTAGGTTTCTGTGCACAAAGCAGTGGTCAAGCTGAAGAATTGCATTTCAAGCAAATCCCTTAAGTGAGTATGTGACGCTTAATTCGATTCCGCACTATTATCGAGATCAGTTTCGTGTCTGATTGTGAGTAAATTGCATAATTTAAGCAAATGTGTCTGGAAACCGATGCAATCACGGATAAGCGGCGCATGTCTAGGCTTGTACACAGTCTCCATCCACGCTGTACATCATGAAAAGCCAAACAGATGTCACCTTGTGCATCAATAAACTACAAACCTCTAGCATTTTATACTTTGACATCGCAAGAGAAGCAAATACTGGCTGTCTTGGTGTATAGATTAATGATTGGTGGCAGTTAGTCAATAAACCAATCAATACTGTATATATTTTCCAAAGAACTAGGCGATTACTTTTAGTGTCCTTATGCTCACGATACTGATAACCAGAGGAGCGTAGACTCTTTAAAACACATTCACACAGGTAATGATCCTCAAACTATAATTAGGTTTTATTTCAGGCTGAATGAGCTCACAGTATTTGATGTCACAGTTTAATAATGAAAAGGTTCATAAAAAAATATACCGAGCATTAAATATTGCGTGCCGTGGAGCCAACTCAACATCAGTCTGTATAAGGTTTAAGTAGAGTCACTACACTGGTCATTTCAGGAGGTTTGGAAACATGTTTATCCACTACAAACTGTTAAATGATAAATCTCACTTTTCCTCATTTGTATAGAAATGACATTTCTTCCATTTTTGTCCTGAAGATAAAAGTCCCATCTCTGAAAAACAGACATGTTTAAAGTCTTACACTAAGGTTAGTCTGCATGTCTTTCTCTCAAAGGTCAAATCAACACACCAAAGACTTCCTGCTGACATCTATAGTCACTTAAGGGAGCTTTTACTAGCTCTATAAGTGAATAGCTGTCCCTATCCAAATAGTTATTCATCATTAAAACACTTTCACCAGTCTCTCATGATCATGATTAGAATCGTAGCAAGAGGTTTTCAGTGTGAAGCTATGGTAATACTCTACCTCTGAAGTAAAGAGCCTGCTCAGTATCTCTTCTTCCATCGCCTCTTTGGCCTGATCAGCATCTGGGGAGAAATAAGGATTACACTGGTTATGTATGGCTATGCCCTGTGGAAGAAAACAAGCAAAAACTTAGCAAAAAGCCCATGAGAATAGTATGGCGGAAAATACTTCCCATCCAAACTAATTGCAATAATTGCACATCTTCACTCTTCACTTCTCAATACAAACAACTGTGTGATTGTTCCAACATGGCCAGACGTGCCTAATACATACACTAACAGGGAGGGGTTTTTTTAGTGGAAAAGACATTGAGTTGTATGCCATTTTTTTGACTGATTCATAGATTCATCGATTCATTTGCAGCATCACTTATATATATATGTATAGGGTTTGGGTCTAGAGATAATCCTAGAAAGCATCTACTGGAATAATGAATACGTACATTATATGTGTTTTGCATCTGAGTAAAATACACAATTAAAGCTGTATCAGATTCATATTTTCTCTATACATATAAATGTATTTAATTGAATTCACATCAACTTGCATTCCAGTGATTAAATAAACAACTCAGTAGCACATATTTTTTTATGTATATGTGCAGTGCTCCTTTTCCCCCCGTCATTTGCTCTAACTTCATGAGTTGTGAATAACTCTATGACTTGAAGCAAGTACAGATTAAAAGCTTTCAAACACTTCCTAAAGCCTGACAAGATCAATCAGGCGTGGTAGTAAACCCCAAGACAAAATCTGTGGGGTACTGATGACTGTGCAGTGTTGAAGTGCCTACCTGAGCAGAGTCCATTGATGGTCAGAAAGAGAAAAACCACAAAGGTCAACTGCACTGACATCTTGCTGACAATCCCACAGATGTTGCACTTTTAAGCTAGGCCCAAGTCCATAAGGTTATAGGTCAAAGCTAGAAGGATTGGCAAGAGTGAACAGGGCAAAGTAAAATTAGCGAAAGTGAGCAAGATCAGGCAATCAAGATGACTCCAACAGGCACTTTTCTCTTGCTTCCTTATCCAGCCTGTGATGCCGTGTGTCCTGTTGGCTTTTTCAGGAATCAACTGAGGAGCGCTGGGCTCCATTCCACCCAGTATATAAGAGCAGTAGTGATGTCACAGGCTGCTTCATCCTACCTCCTCCCTCCCCTCACCAGCTCTCTCCATCCTTCCCCATCTAGCCCTCTCTCCCATCAGCTCCGCATCCTGCGTCTTGATGACATCGGATGACACGACAGAAATGTGTGTCTGCGACTTCACTAGCTGACGTCAAAAGCTCTGTACCTGCTTATTTGATTATGTTTCTCCTTTTTAGGATGTGAGATCCATAGTTGAGTTTGTGACGTGACCAAAGGCATGCTTACTGGGTGAGCTGTTTCAAGATTCAAGAACTTATCTGTCATTGCACACAACAAAATTGCAATTGCGTCAACCTAATCACAGCTCATATTTGGTTAAATTGTTCCTTAGCAAGATTCATCTTGAACAAACACTTTCTGGTTGTCATCAACTAGAACATCACCTGGAAGAATTCTGGCTTGACCGCATATTTTTGATAGGGTTGAGGTCAGGACTTGTTTTAAGCTTTACATTAGCCTACGTTGTCCATTCCAGAACCAGCTCTGATTTTTATTTTTTCAAACAGTTCATGAAGTTTTGGTAATGCTTTTGAGAGTTGCATGCTGTATCAAAACTATCCTTTCCCTAATAAGTCCAGTTTGTAATCTGATACCATCTGTGAAACTGTCCATGATACTTCTGCACTGTGATATCATCGTCAACACAGAGAGGTATGCTGACACACTCTGTACTGATGACAGTGTTGTTAGTCAACACCACAGATCTGAATGTCTTAATCATCTGTTGTTTCAGCACTGATGTTAATGTGAATAGTGATTAGTCAAGTAAAGAGATGGCAAGAGGGCTGTGTAATCAAAGTAACACATTGTGTAATACCATGTAATATTTTAACGATTTTAATCAAAGTTGCTAATTACATCCCATTGTAAATCTGTAATTTTTTCATCAAGTGTCATAAATCAGGTTTTTTCCCCCCCATAAATATATTAGGCTACATTATAACAGCAGGCGGTAGGATTTGTGTAGACTGTGAATACAGGCAGGTATAAAGACTGACCTAGTGTTCATGGTCATTATTATCATTTTGAATGTCACATTTATTCCATATTAAATTAAATTAAATTAAATTACAATTGCTCTCTTTTAGGGGCATTGAAATCTATAAATATCTAAAATTCTTTTGCCGTTTGAAACGGAAATTACGTATAACCACAGAACATGTTATATTGTGCGTATGACTGGAAACAGCGTCACTAGCGCTTGCATTCTTAATCTTAATCTTAATATCTTAATCTTAATAATCTTTATTTTAATAATCTTAATTTTAATCTTATCTTAATAAATATATAAAACTCGGTAATGAAAAAAAAAAAAGAAAACCAATTGTGCTGATTGGCTGACGTGGTGAAGAACTCGATTCTGATTGGTCCGTACGTTTGTACTCAGGCTTTGTATGAATTCTGTCAGGTTTGGTTGAGAGATCGATCCTGAGCGCCGCATTCATTAAAATATCAACGGCGAATGGAAACAAGGCCTCTTTCTGAGACTTTTCAATACATTTACGGGAGATGGCGACCGACGTAACCACGAAAACGCCGTCTCCCATAAATTTATTAAAAAGTCTTAGAAAGAGGCTTCTCTTCTATGAACACTTTCCTTCAATTGCTTAATGTAAAGAGACCTTGGGATTCAAATTCTTTTATCAAAATGTTTTACTGTTTAATAATTTTTATTTATATACAATGTGCCTCTTATATATTACTTCATATTCTAATATGATAATAATGATGTTGTTTATATTGATTTCTATGTTATTGTAAATGCTCTTTATTTGTCAAAAACTACAATTGGTAATTAACAAACTTATTTTATAAAGACTGCATTTTATTTCTATTCCTTTGCACTCAGTGAGCAAAGCCACTGGGGAATCAGCTAGTGGTATCTAATGGTATTGGGGTAATCTATAAAACGCTATAATTGTACATGTTATTGAGATACAAGTTATTAAAAAGAAACATATTTGAGCTCAGGAGAGGATGCAGTTTGTAGAAACGTAGGCTATGTAGCAGAAGATGTCAAAATGTTAGCATGTGTATAGGTTTTTCCAGGACCACCACACAAATTAGGAATATGGTTGGTTGTTTTGTTGTTGTTGCTACTGTCGTCGTCCTTTTTCTTCTAATTCTTCTTCTTCAGTGGTTTTAATTCTCTTAATAAGAAGATTTCCGAATATCACCCTCCTCAGGACTTTGCCCTTTTGTGAAGTTCACCCACTAAGGCTTAGCTGCTGGGAGACCTGGGCCTGTGGGAGATTATCTTTTGACACATGTGGCTTTTCATGTCTTGCCCTGGGGAGTTCTTCCCCTCGGGGGAATCCCCCGTCGCCATTTTAAGGCGCCGTTAGTTTTTCATCACAAGTAAAGTTGGACTTTGTAATAATACAGACTAGCGGAACAGGTCTGCTTAGGGTCGATGTGTTTAAAAAGATCTCCAGGACTGAACAAAAGAGTCTCCTCGACTCTAGTGTGTCTTTTGGCTTGTTTTCCTGCTGTATGGTGTAGGGTAGAGTGCGGATTTGGGATGTAGCCCAGCTCCCTCCTTGTAGTGGGACGGCCCACAGGAGGCTTCCTCTCTCGGCTGCTTGTAACTCTGTACATAAGTTGGGTAAGTTTCCCTCAGCAGGCAGCCTGCGCTCTGGACTGCACGTGCGCTGGAGTCGCGCGATGGCCGTGCACTGAGCGCGTGATCCTCTCAGTCACTATGGCGCCGTTTGGGAAAAACTTCCTGAAAGCAAGACTGAAAAGCAGGTAGATATCGCCTAATATCTTTGTTTGTTTGTGTTATTTTTCTTTTTTTTTTTAGGAGTGTACACATTTTTCTGAAACATTTTTAGTACATGGACTACAAAAGTATAATTCTGGAAAAAGAAAATGTTGTTATTATTATTATTATTATTATTATTATTATTATTATTATTATAGCATGTTTGCTGGAGCTGGGAGAGTTTTAATGTTGGAGCTGTTGTAAGGAGAGTTCTTAGTTGTACACTTCAGTGCTGTTGGGTCATGTATGGTGGATCAGGCTCCAATTACTGCTCAGCTCTGCTGCTCACCTCACACTGATACAGGTGTCTGGTGTGTGTGTGTGTGTGTGTGTGTGTGTATTAAAGGAAAACTCTACCCTGAAGCACATTCAGTTTCTTCATGGAGAAATGTTGGTGCTTTGTTTGGTGACCCTGGTGTTAGTCTGTTGGTTGGTGCGGTATTTTGTTTAATGCTGTGTGAAGTTGCGTCAAGGAGAGGTCATCGTGAGCACCGTTAGCTTAAAGTACCATATTTTGGTCCTTGAAGAAATGGACACTGGGTAGGATGGGGACATGGGGCAGGCAGACACCTGCAAAATGAACGGTGAATGTAGAGGGCAAAAGGCGAATTCCCGGACATTTTTTGGCGATTTAAAAATCACGCCTTGGACAAGTTTTTTATGTGTCAAAAAGAGGAGGTGTCCAGGACAAAGAGGATGTATGGTCACCTTAATTTAGCTATAATGTGTCTAGGAGGAGAAAATATCATCAGGTTCAAAAAAGAGAGATTATGAGCAGGTTTCATTAGGTGGGTTTCCATTAACCTGCTTAAGGCACAATATGAAATTGCGGACTAAACCATGAGTAATGGAAACACATGAATTAAAGAAAAAACTCAAATAGAGCAAGAAAAATCATTTGGAAACATTTTATTCTTTTCGTTTAAGTCACATGACAAGCGGTGGGTGCAATTGAAATCACCGTGCCAATGCTTATCAGGTCGTGGGGATCCGTCAATATGTTTAATTGCAGTGACTGTCACGAGAAAAGACAAACCAGCTTTAATTGTATGAGATCACTCAATGGAAACGCAGTGGTTTGTTAACTTTTTTTTTTTAAATTGCTTCTATTTTGCACAAAAATGCACTGCAAACCTGCCAATTGTTAGCTCCTATAAACAAAACAGCTATATGTTTGTTTTGTCACTCACAATTTTAATGGGAACTCCAACAATGAAGTGGTGGAGACAGCAAACTGTCGGGCAGCTATTGAATGCAGTTGCACTGAGTTACAGCCGAGATTCAGCTTGGCTACTTAGCAATTTATGAGAGACAAGCACAATGGTGTTGAGGCAGTGTTATGAAAGTTGAAGCTCTGGAACCTGATCTGTTTGAGCAGAGTGTACAGCTGAGGCGGTGAAGAAGCTGGGCGGGCTGAAGAACTAAAGCAAACACTTCATCCCACTAGCACCACAGTCAGCATGTGCATTGTGGGCAATGTTGGAAAGCATTAGCCAAAATGAAAACTGTCCAATATTTAGATGAAAGAAGCTTAAAGCACAAAGGTCATCCAAACTCAATACAGAATAAACCTTGAACATTACTGAAGATCAAATGTTAATTTTAAAGAAGTGGTTGAGGGTGAGTTGAACTGTACATATAGTATATGAGTTCTCGGGTTATACACAGACTCAAAGATCCTTGTGATGTAGTGAAAGGACTACCAACCTGCAGTGTGAAACTGGGTTATTCAAGCTATCCCTTTTTTGCAGACCGATCTCATTAAAAATGAGTTTTGTAACAAGGGATGCTGTCATTATTGCCTATATACTTACCTGTCCAGTTTCTTTAAGGGCCTTGTTTAACAGTTATGACGTCTCAACAATTACAGACCGCCTGCCTTTTGTTAACAAACACGTCTTTGGAGCCACACGGATAAATAAATAGCTACTGTGATAGCATGATAAAAACTCCCAGAGATAAAATGACAGCTAGAATGTTGAATTTATACAGTGCTAAACTAACCTGTCTTAGATTTAGATGAAATGAAGTAGTCAGACTTTTGTGATAAAGTCATGCAAATTCAGAATGGAAAGAGGCCAATGTGGTTGATTTTGGGTGGTTGAAGTCATCAGGGAAAAAAAACAAACATGCAATGCTAATCCCACTCCTAACCCTAATCTTAACCTTAATATCATTTCATACAACCCGAGGCATGGAAATTGTGATAAATTTGTTGATATTGGCATTAACTGATAAAGCTTTAGACTTAGAGAGTTGAATAACGTGTTAAATGAACACATAGTGTCAAAGTCCAGTCTTTTAATGATGATGGAATTATAATGACCAGTGTTCAGTTTTGCTCATAATGTTACACTCTTACAGCTGTTATTTTACTCTTAGGTGTGGAAAAAAACCCATCGTATGTGCTTGAATTTACTTGTACACCTGCGTAGTTAAACTAACTCTCAATATTGAATGAACAGCTGCAGCGTTTGCGTGGACTTGCTGGTGATAATTCGACGTTAGTGCTATGCACATCATTACCATCCAGAAGCATTTACGACACTTTCCGTGGAAAAGGTTTGCTTGTAGCAAGAGAACAAACACACCTAATTTTTGTCTAAGGGTGCAGGTACAACCTGTTTTTGGAGCTGCAGCATAATATTGCCTAACATTAGCACTGAATCCGTTGATGTAAGAAATAAGGCATGTTGGTGGTATAGGAAAATAATCAACGACAAGGTGGTGCAATCCACACCAAAGTTGAACTTTGAAAGTTGAACATTACTGTTTCCTAATAACAGCACATGCCAAAGCGGGTTTTTTTCCTTTTACACTACAACAAAAAACCCACATAATTTTTGTCCGTCTATAGTTACTTTTATTTGCTTTTTTAATGTTGTGAATCATCCACAAAGCAAGTTAATCCCTATTATCACTCAAGTTCTAACAGTTATACAGAATTATTTTTCTCAATAACC
This sequence comes from Chrysichthys thysi, assembly GCA_030068315.1. NCBI lineage: Eukaryota > Metazoa > Chordata > Actinopteri > Siluriformes > Claroteidae > Chrysichthys > Chrysichthys thysi. The sequence continues at coordinate 9,287,393 of JAQLOM010000036.1, read as the reverse complement.
ATCTGTCCTGAAGATCTTCCCATGATGAGTCCATCCATCCATTATCTATACCATTTATCTGTTAAGGGTCATGGAGAAGCTGGAGCCAGTCCTAACTGTCTTTGGGGGAGATGCGGGGTACACACTAGGCAGGTTGCCAATCTATCACAGGGTTGAGACGCTTTTCCAAAAATGCTAAATAAAGTCTCCTCATAGACAGCTACATTGGTCTCTTTGTTGTAACAAGTTGGTACTATAGAAACAAGAACGTATTAGTATCTTTGTAAATGTTTACCAGGCAGTTTGGATTTCCAACACTTTACCACAAGATCTTGTAACGAACTATTTGAAGGTTTTTTTTTTTTTTAAGTCTTGTTACTTTAAAGCAACACACACTGTAATTATCTCAAGTGTTAAGATGGAAAACAGATCAGAGGTAACCCAACTCCCATCGTCTGTTATTTTATCTGGTGCACGAAGACAGTCTTGTGCGTGGTGGATCGTTTTATTTACCAGCATATTTGCTATGAAAATGCCTCTGCTGTGATTTTTTTTTCCCTTTTGCACAGTCCAACACAACAGCCAGGGTCTGAAGTAAATCACAGCCTTGCCACATGCAGTTATTATACAGTACATGCTATATAATACACCTGTGTGTCATCCATGTGTGCCACAGAGCATCAGTGGTTATTTTAAAAGCAATACGGTACACGTTGTCCCGACTGTTTATTATAATAATTAGGTGATACATTTTATTGTGACAGTTAAATTGCTTTGTTTTATGATTTAATTATCCAAGTGAGCCCATGGACAGAGCATTAATCTCAAAGCATTAATCAAAGTTTTTGTAAGTCCAAACAAGAGCTTTGTGAGCTCACTCCTTTCAGATTGTTTTGTCTTCCCTGAAGATGACTATCTGCTGAAGATGCTCCGTCTAAAGATCAACAACCGTGTTTATTCCTGCAGAATCCCTCATCCTTTTTAGATAACGCTCAGGAAAGGCAGGAAAAGTGTTTCTTGTTGATGTATCTCTGGTCAAAGCCGGCAACAAAATCCTGTCATTTACTTTACACAGTCAGTTGGGGAGTGCTTACAAACGCACTTTACACATGTAGTCATATGTCTTTAAAGGTTCTTTGATGGGTTTTCAATCTGTTTTTACACATTTCTAAGCCAAGAATTTACCTGAAATAATTTATACACAGCAAGACGGTTCTGGTTTCGAACCTGCTGGCCAACTCGGCCCTTTCTGTACGAAGTTTGTATGTTCTCTCTGTGCCTGTGCCGATTTCCTTCAGGTGCCGCAGTTTCCTCCCACAGCCGGACATGCGGGTTGCACTAAACTGCCGGTAACAATGTGAATGGTTATTCACCTCTCTGTAATATATTGGTGACCTACCCAGGGTGCACCCTGCCTCTCACCTGTCATTAGGGATTGGCTCCAGCTTCCACGTGACCCTTAACAGATAAATGGTATAGATAATAGGTAGATTGATGGAAAATGTGTCAAATCTGACGTAGCCAACATTATAAGGCAGTATCGTCTAGAGGAGTGTTCAGTATCGGATCACCCTAATCATTACCAAGTCTGTGTACTTCTCATGCTCACTCTTATTACAGAAAAAACCCTTACAGAAATCCCCAATCAGTATGTTATGTAATGTTATACAATACGGTGCAAATGGTGTTTTAGGCACCTTTTTAATAAAAACTTTTTTGTATTTTTTTAATGATTTCTACATTATTGAATCAGTACCAAAGTATTTCATCTTTCCAAACTTTTCCCTTCCAACAAAAATGATCTAAATGACACAGCATTGCACTTCAGTTTAAAAAAAACAAACAAAAACATGATGTAAAAGAAAACATAACGAAGGCTTCTGGGATTTACATACATAAAAAGTAACTTCTCTAGAAGAATGCAAAGACATTTCAGAATTCTAAAACCGTTAAAAATATTATTGTAAGAATTGTTCCTGATACGGCTGATGTTTTTTTTTCTTAAGCAAAGGCTTATCACACCAGCTACTGAGTTTGTTTTTCATTTTATCACTATTTACCACTCTTTCCAGTATTTTTTGTTGAAACATTTTATTATTTCTGAAGTCATCTTTGCTTTACAGCATTTCTTTGCATGGGGCTGACATTTGCACAGGACTGTATGTGGTAACTCAACGCTGGTATATTTAAAAACAGCTATAGTGGGACTGATTTTGCCTAATAAAACAATAAAAATCAATCACTGGTTAGGAGATTAGTACTCCTAATGTGCATGAAATATACCCTGAAAGATTGTTTCCTAAGATGGAAAATACACTCATTACCATCTGAATGGCATAAGTTCTTTCCGCTCATTGGTCAAGCACAATGCTGGGTGTGGAGGTTTTGCATTCAACATACAGTATGTCTCTAATGGTCACGAAAGCACAGCATTAGATCCCGACAGGAATAGGTTATTGTACATTAATGTAAACGAGTTCAGTCGTCGTCACTGTAGGATCTTCATGCACCGAGTCTCTGCTTTTAGTTTCTTTGTAAAGTTCACAAAACTGTTATTCCACATAAAAAAAAAAGTTTCCTATACCTCAGCTTCAAATCTCTATTTTTGTTCCGATACTGCCATGGAAATGTGTGCAGGAAGTGTGTAACAGGATGCTGCTGCTGTCCACTGATTTTCACACAAGACAAACACAGGTGCTTCCATCCCCCATTTGGTATGTTCCTGTACAAATATGTGCTTTGGAAAACCAGTATTTGTATAGAGCAATATGTAAAAAGTCAGGTTGGTTTTTTTTGTTTTGTTTTGTTTTGTTTTTTAGCTGTTTAAACTGTGCAAAATTATTCATCATAGGCATCAGGAGAATTTCAACTCTAAAATGGCAGCAAAGACTAATAAAGCAGTGATCAAGAAGGTACATTTCTGGACAACAAACATGCGACCAGATATACACGTCAATATTTCACGCTCGACAGCTTTGCCGCTTTTTCACCCACACGTTGGTCGTGTCCTGATTTCATATGTCTTAACGCAACAGCACGCCCATCATGCAATCATTTAGATGTGTTGGTCAGTCGAAATCGAAACATCACATGTTTATGCGGGCAGGATTTTGATTGCTAGGCTAAGAATGTTCGATAAACACAGATGGTGGATGGTGTAGAGTTGTCAGTGTGTGGTTTTATGTTCTTTATTAGCACGCACTTGAGACAAGAAGACTGCAGGTGGCAGAGGCCTTGAATAAGCATTGTGAAAGCATTTCCTTATGTCTAATTCTAACAGTTACCTAACATCTATTGTTACACTTTTAGCCACTGGTAAGACTTCAGTGACCCAGGTAAAAAAAAAAAAAAGTATGATAAAGTGTACTTAATTTAAGTGTACTTATTATACTTCTGTGTACTCATGCTATTTTCACACACTTTTTTTGTACTTAGTGTGCTAACGATATATCATTAGTTCAACTAAAGATAT